>JAVKPL010011384.1:0-50360 GCA_032173675.1 Gastrolobium villosum | reverse complement strand
TGATGGATTTAGTTCCTTTTGGCATGATGAATAGGCTTTGAAAATCCCTATATGATGGGACAGGTATGAGAGAGAGATGATATGTGACCTTGGAGTGATACATACTGGTTGAACGAAATGGTAATGAAGGTGAGGTGTATTGAATGAAATGATAATGATGAAGGTGAAGTGTATAGAATGAAATACATGTGAAATTGATAAATGAGTATGGAACGGTAATTAAAGAAAATTGTTAATGGAAATCTTGGGCATGTTGCCTTTAATGTGAGAAATCATGATGAACTATGTGTTAAGTTTGGAGATGACTAGTTGAAAAGGTGATTATGATTTAGTGTATAAAATTCATGAGTGAATTCGTGATTGAAAGCTTTGAAATGACTGATGTGAGGTATGAATTGTAATGTGTGGTCCATTGGGGACCAGTAAAGGTCTTGAGAAGAGATTCGCCATTGTGTTTTGGTGAAATTGGTGAACCTGTAAGGTTAGATTGATGGTTGAGCACAAAGATGGTGCTTGTTAAAGATAAAGTGTTGAGGTGAAATTGTACGTTATAGGTTGAGAACATGAGAAAAGAAAAATGTGTATATACGAGTTGTTACTAGGTGCCAAGAATGCGGACTTGCCCCTCAGAAAATAAAAGTATAATGAGCGTGAACTAGATGATTACTCGGTGAAGTGCACTGAGAGGCTGTGAGATTCCATAATAGTGTTTAATGTGGAATAAGAAATGTGAAAGAGATTGATGACAAGAGTTAATACTCCGTGGAAATAAAGAGCAAAGAGAGATAATTGTGACCGTAATGTGCCAATAAGTAAGAGTTGCCTGTGTGGCACAGATTGAATAGGATGTAGCATAACCCTATGGGTATATAGGTTGATATGTTAATTTGGTAGGAAAACCTGCCAAGAGAAAATATGGGCTATATGTGATAGGTAGCCGGAATTGTGAAGAGAAATTGAAAAGAAATTGAAAAGAAATTGAAAGAGATTGGCTTGGTAAAGCATAGATAGTGCACAATTGTGTGGTGCACTCCGGTTGTTCACATGTGGTGTCACCGGTTGAGATTGAGATTGGGAAGGACTTGAGGTCTCCCATTGGGCCTTTGAAAGGCAAGACTATTGTGAAATGTGGCTGGAAAGCCAAAAGATAGAAATGTAAACAATGATTTTGGTGTCCGCGCACTGATGGAGCTTCTTGGGTACGGGGGACTGAGATTCTCTGGCTGTATCCCGAGTTAGCATATGTGCATAGTTGATTTTGCGGACAAAATTCCTAAAAGGTGGGGTGAATATAACACCTCGGAAAATTAAATGTGAATTTATGTGATAAAATATGGGTTTAAGAGGGAAGGATTAGTGAAAATCCGAGAATTAGGGCCAAAATGGGCTAAAAGGGCAAAATGGTAAATTTCCAAAAACGTAAACCGAGGCATGAAAAATGGAGTTAGAGATTTAATATGACAAAAATAATGCTGGAAATGGAATCAGGACGGAAAATTGAGTGAATAGGCAAATTTGGGAAAAATTGATGAATAGTGATTTTTAAGTGTTAAATACTGCGGTACGAGTGTACCGATAAGTGTGAAATTTTTATCAATATTTTGAGGAAAGAAAAATATGTCATGGACTGGAAAAATATGTAGATTAAGAATTTATGATCGGAATTTTTCTCGGGATGAAAGTTAGATCGCGTGTGGGACCCGTGTGACCGAAGTCACTTGGCCCCCACCCTTTTCTTCTTCTCTTTCCTTCCTTCTTTTTCTCCTTCATGCGCGCCCTCCCTGCAAATGAGCCAAAACACCATTTCTTCCATATTTTTGCCATTTCTTCATTTCTCCACCAAATCACTTGATTTTGGTGTTGAAATCTATTGTAAACAACCTTCTAGATCCATTGGTAACACTTAGAAGCCATGAAACCACCTCCTTGCTGCGTTTTTGGACAAAATCAGATCCGAACCCTTTGGTGTTCTTGGAGTTTTTGAGAGTTTTGGATCTCCTTTGGATTGATGGAGCCTTGGTGGTGTTCCTACACTAGATGGTGAGTATATTTGTGGTACTTTTGTGGTTGATTTTGTAGATCTAGAAATTATGCTTTGAATCTTTAATTCTAGATGTGTGATGATAGAGAGCTCAAATGGAAAAATGCTATTAGATGAAAATGCCTTAGAATGATGCATGAAAGCTAGAAATGCTATGATAAATTTTGGTGAAAAAGTTAGGTTTTTAACTTAGGAAAAATTTGTGAAGATTTCATAAAAATGGGTAAGTGGTGTAATTGGATAATTGAATGATAGACCATTGGTATAGGTTGATAATATGATTACATGATTAGTGTGTGTGTTAAAATGGAATTGAAAACCTTGTAGAACCAATCTTTGAGGAATTCGAACCATATGAAAATTGAGGAAAAATGATGTAAAGTTGTGTAATTGAATTGTATGATAGAAAATGATGTTTAATTGGATGATGATATAGTGTGATATAGTGGAATGAGAAGAAAGAATGTGTGATTCATGATATAATTGGTAATTAATCCATAAAAGAGATTGAAGTAAAATGAAAAAATAGCCTTTGGCCTATGATTTAAATGATTTAATGTTTGATTTGGGAAATGGATTGATAATCATGTTGTGGATTATCTAGGTTGCCTCTTTTGGACGCTTTGGAAGCGGGTAAGCTTGGAGCTTACGTTTGGAGCATGGGCTCGGTGTTGAGGTAACCTTTGGAACTGGGGTTTAGCCCTTGTGTGCTCCACCACACCTAGTGGAAGGTTGTGGTTGGATTATGTGGTTATGACATTGTGTGATTGTGTGCTTGTATGCATATTGCTTGGATTTTTGTGAAAATTGTTTGGTCACTGGCCAGTTGACGTGTGTGGAGTTTGGACATCCGCTGGGTTCGTCCTTGTGAGAATGCCAGTTGGAATGCCATGGTGTCGACTCTGGGAGCGACATCAGGATGATCCAAGCGGGGACGTCCGCCGGATAGGGCTCATGAGGAGTTCCGGTTGGGTTTTGCCATGGAGTCTTCTCAACCATGGGAGAGGCGCCAGGATTGTCTCGGGAGTTATATGATGGAGTCCTTGAACATGAATCCATGAGTGGATGTTCTCGGGTTGTCTCCAGTTGGTGGGTGATATTGCATTGCTTGCATATTATATGATGTTATATTTGCACATTGAGTGAGCCATGGGGTGGAGAAACCTCCAGGGCCCTTGGTTTACTGAGATATATTTATATATCTCACCCCGTGTTGTGGGGCATCATTTCAGGTTAGGTTGAGCCTGGAAGAGTGGAGCATGAGGTGCATATTGGAGGCACCATGTGATGAGCATTGGATAGGGACACATCTTGCATATGTTTTATGCTTTAGACTTAGGTCATGAACTTGTGCATGTTGAAAATGCCATGCCTTTGTATGTTCATGACTACATGTTAATCTTTCAATATTGATGTATATGTAGGACTTGAGAATATATTGTATTTTTGAGTGAGCATGGGACTTGTCCATTGCCACATTCATTGTAATTGAAGCCTTGGTGAATATGTTGTAAAATGGACCATGTTTGATGTAAAATGGCCATTATATTAAAGACTTTGTAAATGATGCATAATTGAATGAAAATGCATGTTTGATGGGCCTAGTGCCTACATTAGAGTATGTTTAAGTGTTGTGTGGAGTATTAAGGTGTTAGGGATGGGTTACACAACCCTTCTTGGGCTTAAAATGCTGTAATCTGTCACTTTTACTGCATAGTAATCGATTACCCAAGCATGGTAATCGATTACCATGCAACAGGGGACGAAAATTGGCTACTGTCTTCACTGGTAATCGATTACTGAGCTTTGGTAATCGATTACCATGTGAGGTAATCGATTACCCAAAGTCGGTAATCGATTACCAGAACAGAGGATGTGAAAAATTGGCTACTGCCTCATTTTTGACAGGTGGTAATCGATTACCACCCACTGGTAATCGATTACCACAGTGTAAATTTTGAAAATTTGAGTTTTTCTGGACTAAAAGAAAGGGGTTTAACTTAATGGGTAGAACTCCACATGGTACGTGGTTTGAAACCACGCGTAGCTTATGTAAAGGGCTAGAAAATGGTAAGAAATGAAAATAAGTTGATGAGTTGAATAAAAAGAAAGATTAGTGATGTTAGTAGACTGTATGCTTCCGCGTATTGCATTTACAATTATGGTGTTGTTTTAATTGATTACGGAAAAGGTTATGGTTATGAAAAGGAATACGATAAAAGAAAAGAAAAAAGTTTGCCCGTAATTTAATTAACCCAATTACTGTGATTGTAACTGCGCTTAATATCATAATCAATGTTAACAATACCGGTACGTAACGGGCTGTGGTATCAGAGCAGTTTCTTTAGGGAACTCTGATGATTGTGTAATTGAGGTGAGTGCTGTATAGTTGTACGTAGACACTTATTGACTGCTACACATGTGATTCCTTAGTTTTGGCCTGATCAACCCATTTCTTCGTGTTAAATGTGTGGTCAGTATAAGTTGCCTTCGTGACAACCCTGGAGCACTAATGCCAGTCCTTAGGCTAAGGTGGTGGGTGCAGTGTTGACTGCTCCACGGATGGATATGTTAGTAAGTAAATTTGATGTCATTGAGGACTTAGTGAGAATAAATTGTGATACTGTCATTGAGGACTTAGTGAGAATTAAATTGAGATAAGATGTTTAACCATTTGGGGTAAATGCTACTATATTTGAATGTGTGGTTTTATGGTGAGTAAGAATGATTGAATTGATTTGATATTGGTATGGTGAGGTTGGTAGTCTTTCCTAAATGCATGGGAGTTAGAGCAATTGAGTATATGTGAAATTAGTGGTGTATCTTTGACATGGTGGGGAATTGGAACCCCGATGAAATTGTGAAAATTTGAATATGAGTGTTTATATGTAGTATTGGATACTTTAGGGTAAAGTTATAAGGTTATAAGACCCTTGATGAGGGCATACACTTGGATGACTTAATATGCTTGGATGTGGAAGTAAATTGAAATTTCAAATTTGGATTGAGGATGGTGAGAAGCTTATGTATGGAAATGATGCGTTGGATAATTCAATGTTGAAATTGGGACTTTAGTCCATGAGGAGTTAGTGTTGGTTGAACATAAGGGAGGATATCATATGTATAAAAAGTATAATGTAAGAAGTTGAGAGAATTGCCATGTGTGGCATTTGATGAATTTGATTGAAAGTATGAGAGTCCATAAGTTAAGGATGGTTGGACATGACAAATGTGAGGTGCATAACTTGTGGTGTAGTAATGGTACTAATATGCTTCCATAATGTTGTGAAGCATTGCAAATTGGATGATGTGGCTTAATTATGTGGGGATAGTAATCCTGTGATGGCTAAGTGCTAGTATGTATATATGTATATATATCTATGTATTGTGAAGGCCGGGGTGCCTAAATGTACATTTGTGTTGTTTTGAGTTAGTAAACTCTGTGGTAAAAGAAAAATTGTTTTTGGTAAAAGAGTAATGATGTAAGTGAAATTCCCTATGATGGGAAATGTTGGAAGAGATTGTCTCTTTAAGTGTCATTGGATGCTCAATGTGGTATGGGATTCATGTGATTGTGCAACTCTGGCGCAATTTGCACGGGAAAATAAAGCTGAAGATGTCAACTGGCGCACTTTGCGCCAAGTCCCGCGCACTTTGCGCCAGCTTCGCGCACTTTGCTCCAATGAACAGAGGCAAAATGGATCAAGTGGCGCACTTTCCGCCAAGTCCCGCGCAAAATGCGCCAGCTGGAAAACTGCACTTCTCTCAGTTAGTGATGGCGTTGCCGCCGTCACGGTGGCGGCGGAGATTCCATCATTGATGATCAAGGGAAAGTCATCATTGGCATCTTTCCATCTTCTTGAGTGGCGATGCGGATGCAAGAGCAATGTTCCAAGGATGAAAAGAAAGCTGTAGTTAAACAATTGATAAACCACATGGCCACACCATGAGGCTTTCCACAACTCGAAGAGCCTTGGCTCGATGATGAGGAGCGAGAAGAGGTAGTGGTTGCCATGGATTGAAATTATCACAACGCAGCCAAAATAGGAATCACGAGCTTAAGAAGATTCAGCTTTTGTAGGTAGGCTCTATCGGTGTAAATAGTCTGCGGGATAAAAAAACATGGTGATTCAACTCGATGGTTATCTCATCCATTGGGAGCCTTTAAATAGGCGCAAATAGATATTCAGGTTACAAAAGTAAAAACCGTAATAAATACTACGGTTACAAAAGTAAATACCTATCCACGGTTACAAAAGATAATAAATACTACAGTTACAAAAGTAAATACCCTATCTACGGTTACAAAAGATATTCTCATAACGGCTAATATACCGTTACATACTAATATTCTCATTACGACTAATATTCCGTTACATACAATATCAAACACTCCCCCTCAAGTTGGAGCGTGATATATATATATATATATAGAAGTCTTACACTCAATCTTGATCATTGATCCACTTATATCCAATGGCTCACATTACTAAAAAATTAGAGCCCTTATATATAAGTGGGATCAACGGATAAGATTAAGAGTGTAAGTTAAACGGGTGTAAAATGAACCTGCCCCATATATATATATATATATATATATATTCAATTTACATTTGTGTAATAATAATATGTTTTAAATCAAATTTTAACCGGTTGATTTCTGTGTATCTAACGTTATCATTTATTAGAAATTAATAATTAATTAATTAATGTGATCTAATAAATCTCAATAGTTAGATTCACGGAATCAACAGTTAAGATTTGGTGTAAGTTGACCATATCCCATATATATATATATATATATATATATATATATATATATATATATATATATATATATATATATATATATATGATAGATTATTTTGCCTACGTTTGCCTACCCCTTTCATTATCGTTTGATTACAATCTAATCCAACGGTCCGTATTTGCGAAATAAAATAAACCCTTTTTCTCTCTTTCTTTCTCCTCACTTTATCCCACACCCTTTTTCTCTCCTCCCCTTTCTCTCTTCCTCTACGCTATACCTAATTTCTTTTTCCTTTTCTGTTATTATTACATGAGATAAATAATTTTTCTACACACACAAAAAGGGATTGGGTCCCACCACTCTTTTTTCTCTCTCCTCTTACCTATGGTTCCCACTTATACTTTTATCTCTACAACATGAGGTAATATTTTTCCTACATAATAAGAAAAATATATCCTAAAGATTAATATGGTAGATTGAAAGTGAAAACAATGTACCTTTTTGGGTAAGAAAAAGAAGAAGGTAGGGTAACAAAATAAATGACTAAATAAATAATTGAATCTCTAATATACTGATCACAAAGATTACATGTGCAAATATGCAATCATCTAAGTAGGAGAGAGATAAATGAGTCGATGATAAAAATTGAATCTCTGATGATATAATTATAAATTTATAACATTATAATTTTCAAATGTTTAATAATTATTTATAGGGTTAATAGTTTCTCCTCGTGCAGAATAAATTATTAACTTTCCTATGTATAGATAAAAAAAAGATGGGATCCACCATATTAAAAAAAATTAAGCAGGATTTTTTATGGGTCTGCATTCTGCAGGAGGGGATTTTTTTTTATCTTGCAGCAGGTTTATGAAAAAACGTACCCCTTATTTATATTGTTTTTTTGGAAGATGACATATTTTTCTGAATATTTTATTATATAAAGAAGATATATGTAATTAACATCAAAAAATGGGAGGTTGTCTTCGATATTTTTGTAATGAACTAATGAAGTTACTTATACATACATAACTATTGTGGCAATAGCCCCTTTAAGAGCGATATTGGTATAAACTAGTGCGGGATTGTGATTATTTTGCCATCTTTTGGCAATTTTTTATTTTATTTTTACCAAAATGCTATGTTATCAAACTCATTACACTGTGCGGTAAGATTATGGCACCATATCAGCAAGTTTAAGGCCATATAATCTCGTTGCACTGTGTTGCGAGATTACATAGCAGAGCCTAATTCGCTGCATTGTGAAGCGTTTTATGTGGCACCAGTAACAATTTGACATGTGGATTAAGAGGACGAATAAATGCTGATTTATTTTTTATTTTATTTTTGAAAAAAATAATAAACAATAAAGATGATGGAGCGTCAATGGGAAAACGATAAAGACGAATTAATTACTAATAAATACTATTTTTTTTGTTTTCTTTTTGAAAAATATAATACACAATAAAGACGATGGAGAGACGATTTAATGTCGAATAAATGCTAATTTGTTTTTTATTTTCTTTTTGGAAAATATAATACACAATAAAGACGATGGAGTGTCCATGGAAAAACGATAAAGACGATTTAAAGTCCAATAAATGTTGATTTATTTTTTGTTTTCCTTTTGGAAATATAATACACAATAAAGATGATGTAGTGCCATAGAAAAATGATAAAGATGATTTAATGTCAAATAAATACTGATTTATTTTTGTTTTCATTTAAAAAAAGATAATACACAATAAAAACGTAGGAGTGTCCAAATGGATTATTCATGGGAAAATGATAAAGACGATTTAATGTCCAATAAATACTGATTTGTTTTTTATTTTCTTTTTGAAAAATATTATACAGAATAAAGACGATGGAGTGTCAAATAGAGTATCAATGGACATAGGAACAATTAGGGTTTGTCAAATATGAGAACAATTCAAGAAAATGTAAATAATTCAAAAGTTCTTTAGAAACTCAAGAACACAAGATTCAAGGTTGGGAAAAGATTTGAGAAAATTATGCGGTAAAGAGAAACAAACACCTTTACGACCCCCCCTTGCAATTTGGATTACAATTACGTTTACTTATTCAATTGATCAAACGATTCATCATCTTTTATACGATTAGTTAATCCCTAATTCCTTAGTGACTTTAACATTATTAACTCTATTAGAATCCTAATCCCTTAGAAATCCCTTTTCAAGTTAAACCTTAGAATCAATGAATCTTTAACGTTCGCGGTTCATGTAGCCTATCCCTAGTGCATACATAAATCGTTATCTTACCCTTTGTCAAGAATTAGAATTCCAATATCCCTATTGAAAACCCTAACCCTCGCAATCTTAATAGATTGATCAGTTACAAAAGAATTATAGAATGAAGAACTGGGAAAGATAAATTCAATTCAATTTAATAAATAAACATAAACTTCAACAAAACTACAAGGGGTTCACATCAAGGGTTGTTACCCTTACCACAATAATAAAACTAGCCAGACATATTCATATTTGACAAAATAAACATAAAAGAAAATATAATTCAGAACCGAAAGAATAGAAAAAAGATGAAGATCTTCCATCTTGATCGTTCGAATTTTCGAAAATCCAAGAAGCTCCCAAAAATTCTCACTCTCTTTGTTTTTTCCATCTCCTTGTTGTCAAAAAGTTACTTCTCTCCTTGTTTCTGATCCTTTGATTACACTTGCCCTCCAATTGGGCCCCTTTTTGAGTAATTCGATTCAGATTAAAATTAAAAGTATCACCCACGCACTTTGTGCCAACTCTGGCGCAATTTGCACGGGCAAATAAAGCTGAAGATGTCAACTGGCGCACTTTGCGCCAAGTCCCGCGCACTTTGCGCCAGCTTCGCGCACTTTGCTCCAATGAACAGAGGCAAAATGGATCAAGTGGCGCACTTTCCGCCAAGTCCCGCGCAAAATGCGCCAGCTGGAAAACTGCACTTCTCTCAGTTAGTGATGGCGGTGCCGCCGTCACGGTGGCGGCGGAGATTCCATCATTGATGATCAAGGGAAAGTCATCATTGGCATCTTCTCCATCTTCTTGAGTGGCGATGCGGATGCAAGAGCAATGTTCCAAGGATGAAAAGAAAGCTGTAGTTAAACAATTGATAAACCACATGGCCACACCATGAGGCTTTCCACAACTCGAAGAGCCTTGGCTCGATGATGAGGAGCGAGAAGAGGTAGTGGTTGCCATGGATTGAAATTATCACAACGCAGCCAAAATAGGAATCACGAGCTTAAGAAGATTTAGGTTTTGTAGGTAGGCTCTATCGGTGTAAATAGTCTGCGGGATAAAAAAAACTTGGTGATTCAACTAGATGGTTATCTCATCCATTGGGAGCCTTTAAATAGGCGCAAATAGATATTCAGGTTACAAAAGTAAAAACCGTAATAAATACTACGGTTACAAAAGTAAATACCCAATCCACGGTTACAAAAGATAATAAATACTACAGTTACAAAAGTAAATACCCTATCTACGGTTACAAAAGATATTCTCATAACGGCTAATATACCGTTACATACTAATATTCTCATTACGACTAATATTCCGTTACATACAATATCAAACACTCCCCCTCAAGTTGGAGCGTAAAAGATAGAAGTCTTACACTCAATCTTGATCATTGATCCACTTATATCCAATGTATCACATTACTTCAAAAATTAGACCAGCTTATATATAAGTGGGATCCAACGGATATGCTGAGAGCATGCACACTGGAACAGGGTAATGTGTAAGTTACACTGGTGGAATTTTCTTATAATAACAGTTTTCATTCCATATATATATATATATATATATATATATATATATATATATTCAATTTACATTTGTGTAATAATAATATGTTTTAAATCAAATTTTAACCGTGTTTGTTGATTTCTGTGTATCTAACGTTATCATTTATTAGAAATTAATAATTAATTAATTAATGTGATCTAATAAATCTCAATAGTTATGCCGGAAAATCAGTTAAGATTTGGTGTTGCAGTTTTGGATCGCAGTGAAAAGCGATTAAGAAGTATATTCCATATATATATATATAAATATATATATATATATATATATATATATATATATAAATATATATATATTATACGGTATGATTTAATTTTGCGGACAAAATTTCAAAAAGGTGGGGTGAATATAACACCTCAAATATTTAAATGTGTATTTTTATATTATATTGTGAAATGAAAATTGGTGGATTAGTGAAAATCCAAGGGTTATGGCCAAAAAGGGCAAAATGGTAATTTGCCAACCGTGTGATATGAGGCAAAAATACTGAGTTAGAGATTTCAAATGACAAAAGTAATGCTGGAAATGGAATCAGGGCGGAAAATTGAGTGAATAGGCAAATTTGGGAAAAATTGATGAATAGTGATTTTTTTTAGTGTTAAAATACTGAGGTGTGAGTGTACCAATAGGTGTGAAATTTTTATCAATATTTTGGAGAAATAAAAATATGTCATGGACTGGAAAAATATTTAGATTAAGGATTTGTGATCGGAATTTTTATCGGAGTTAAAGTTAGATCGCGTGTGGGACCCGTGTGACCGAAGTCACTTGGCCCCACCTCCTTTTCTTCCTTCTTCCTCCTTTTTTCTTCTCCATTCGCGCGCACAGCCCCTGCACCAGAGAGAAAGAAACACCATTTCTCCATTTCTTCCCATTTCTTCATTTCTTCACCGAATCGCTTGATTTTGGTGTTGAAATCTATCGTAAACAACCTTCCAAAGCCATTGGTAACACTTAGAAGCCTTGAATCCACCTCTTTGGCCGCGTTTTTGGCAAACTCAGATTCGACCCACTTTGATTTTTGGAGATTTCTTGGAGTTTTGATCTTCAAATGGTTTAGTGAAGCCTTGGTGGTGATCATACAACACATTGTAAGTATATTTGTGGTCTTTTGATGGTTGATTTCATAGATCTATGAATTTGTGTTCAAAGCTTTGATTTTAGATGTGTGATGATAGAGAGCCCAAATGGAAAAATGCTATTAGATGAAAAGGCCTTAGAATCATGTTTGTAAGCTAGAAATGCTATGTTAAATTTTGGTGAAAAATATAGGTTTTTAACTTAGAGGAATTTGAGGAATTTTCATGAAAAATGAGTTTTGGTGTAATTTGGATTTTTGATTGTTATAGGGTGCCTCACACGGTTGGAATTGTGAAAAGTTAAATTGGAGCATACGTTTGGAACAGATTGCTCGTATTGAGGTAAACTCTTGGAACTTGGGTTTAATCCCTAGTGTGCTCCACCACACCTAGAGGAAGGTTGTGGTTGGATTATGTGGTTATGACATGATGTGATTGTGTGCTTGTATGCATATTGCTTGTATTGTGTGAAAATTGTGTGGTCACTGGCCAGTTGACGAGAGGATTTTGGACATCCGCTGGGTTCATCCTTGTGAGAATGCCAGTCGGGATGCCATGGTGTTGACTCTGGGAGCGACATCAGGATGATCCAAGCGGGGGACGTCCGCCGGATAGGGCTCATGAGGAGTTCCGGTTGGGTATTGCCATGGAGTCTTCTCAACCATGGGAGAGGCGCCAGGACTGTCTCGGGAGTTATATGATGGAGTCCTTGAACATGAATCCATGAGTGGATGTTCTTGGGTGTCTCCAGGTGGATGGTGATATTGTTTTACTTGCATATTGCATTATGTCATTTTGTACATTTTAGTGAGCCATGGAGTGGAGAGAGCCTCTAGCTCCATTGGTTTACTGAGATATATCCGTATATCTCACCCCGTGTTTGGGGGACCACATTTCAGGTCACTATGAGCCGGGAGGAGCTTCGGGCAAGAAGCCCGTATAGTGGACGTTGGATTGGCATGCGGTGCATTGGGATTGCATGGCTTTTTGGAGGAGTTATGGAGTGCACATAGCATACCATTAGTATTTTGAGACTTAGGTCATGAACATATTGCATGATGTTATTTCCATGCTTTTGTTAGTGTTCATGATTATATGCTAAGTCTTGTTTATGTTTTATTATTCATGGCATGGATAACTGTATATTTTGAGTGAGCATGGGACTTGTCCATTGCCACATTCATAGCCTTGAAGTCTTGATGAGTAATGTTGTAAAAATGGCCCATATTTGTATGTAAATGGCCATTATTTGAGAACCTTGTAAATGATGTTTAAACTTAAGGAAAATGCATGATGGAAGGGCCTAGAGCCTACATTAGGACATGATTATGTGTTATGTGGAGTACCAAGGGGTTAGGGATGGATTACACACCCTTTTTGGGGCTTAAAATGCTGTAATCTGTCATTTTGCTGCATAGTAATCGATTACCCAAGGCATGGTAATCGATTACCATGCAACAGGGGACGAAAAATTGGCTACTGTCTGCACTGGTAATCGATTACTGGCCTTTGGTAATCGATTACCATGTGAGGTAATCGATTACCCAAAGTTGGTAATCGATTACCAGAACAGAGGATTGAGAAAATTGGCTACTGCCTCATTTTTGACAGGTGGTAATCGATTACCACCCACTGGTAATCGATTACCACAGTGTAATTTTGGAAAATTCAGGTTTTTCTAGACTAAAAGAAAGGGACTTAACTTGATGGGTAGAACTCCAAATAATACGTGGTTTGAAACCACGCGTAGACAACGTAAAGGACTATAACTTGGTAAAATGAGAGAGCAAGATAGTGAGTTTAAATGAATTGAATAAAAGAAGGAGTTATGATGTTAGAAAGTGTATGATTCCGCAAATGGCGTTTACAATTATAGTTTGGTTTTAATTGATTACGGAAAATGTATTGATGTAAGAAAAGGAATATGTTAAAAGAAAAATTTGCCCGTAATTTAATTAATCTAATCACTGTGATTGTAACTGCGCTTAATATCATAATCAATGTTAACAATACCGGTGTACAACGGGCTGTTACATTTTATGGTATCAGAGCAGTTTTGTTTAGGGAACTCTGATTGTTTGTGTATGTTGTATCTTGTGTGCCATAGCTATCTGTGAACTATTTATGATTAATGTATATGTGATTCCTCAGTGTGGGTCTGATCAACTCATTCCTTTGTGTTACATGTACAGATATCATGAGTAGGGCACGAGGTCGCCGTGGGGCACGTGGTGCAGGTCCTTTGCCACCGGATCCGGTCACTGCAGTCCTGAATGCTCTGCAGGCGGAACGGCTGCAAATAGAAATATGACTGAGAACCTGATGAAAACTAATCAGGATATGATGCAGGCCTTTATGGCTGAGATGAGGGCGGATAGAGGTCGTCCTAGGAGGGATAATACACCTCCACATACGGCTACGGTGACTCCTACACCGACGCCATCTGTTACTCCTCAACAGGGGGAGAGTGGGGCTAGTCACCACACTGGTGAGGCTAGTCATCATACTACTACTGACCCTAGCTATGTTCCTGATCCGTCATCTGTTGCCCAATCTACTGGGGCTGCTGGGCAGGTGCTTGATAATGCTGACGATGAGCGTAGGCTCATATCTTTTAGGAAACATAAGCCACCCGCATTTCTGGGGTCAAGGGACCCAAAGGAGGTTACTGCTTGGTTGAGGGGTATGGATAAGATTTTTCAAGTTATGAGATGCCAAGATCCGCAGAAGTTATTGTATTCTGTTTATATGCTGGAGGGTGATGCCCAGGAGTGGTGGGACAATGTGTCTCGCCCATTTGTTATTCAGGGTGAGGTTCTTACTTGGACTTTGTTTGAAGGATTATTTCATGAAGAATATTTTCCCCGCGATGTTCGGGAGGCAAAGCAAGGTGAATTTGATAATTTGATACAGGGAGTTATGACTGTGGATGCCTATGTGGCAAAATTTAATGAGCTTGTGAACTTTGCTAATTATGGAGGTACTCTACCTACTCCGGAATTCTTGTCAGCTAAATTTCAAAGAGGGCTGAGTGAGAAGATTGCTAAGAGGATGTCTAATACTGCGGTGAGAAACTTTGCTGATTTGGTGACCCAATGCAAGAGGGTCGAGACTGTTTATGGAAGGTATCCGAAATCTGATTCGGCAAAAGAGCAAGATGTTAAGAGGACACCTGGTCCTTCTGGAAATACTAACAGAGGAGGTTTCAATAATAATAATAGAGGTAGGGGGTTGCATGTGAGGCAGCCTCCTGGTCAGTTCAAGAGGGGTGGAAATACTGGTGGTGGTGGTGCTTCGAACAGATATTTTACCCCACAATGTGGGAAGTGTGGGAAATACCACAGAGGTGTGTGTGGTGCTGATCCGTCGGCTTGTTTTAAATGTGGTCAGAATGGCCACTTTGCTAGAAATTGTCCATCTTCTTCGGGGCAGGCTGCGAATCTGCAGGCCTTGCCGCCAGCTACTACTACTGCTGCTCCTATTGCTGTTGTTCCTACTGTGGGACGAGTTTATACTACAAATGCACAACGTACTGAAAAGGCTCCGAATTTGGTTAAAGGTATAATTTTTCTCTCTAATGTTGATTTATCTGTGTTGTTTGATTCGGGAGCAACACATTCATTTGTGGCGGACTATGTGGCTAAGGCGTTGGACTTAAAGGTAACACGGATGGTTCCTCCGATGCGTATTACTACCGCTACAGGAGAGGTTAGTGAATCGTCTTGGATTTGTGAAGATGTGAAGTTCACTTATTTAGGCAGGGGTTATACCATTGATTTAATTATCTTACCCCTGGCCTCTGTCAATTTGATTTTGGGGATGGATTGGTTGTCTCGGAACTGCGCAATGATTGATTGCTGCGGGAAAAGGTTGTTGCTATCTCACGAGAGGCCGTCTGTTTGTCCGTCTCTGTATTTGTCTGTAAGTCAAACTGTGAAAGCCTTGAAGGCTGGAGATTTGGGTTATGTCTTGTTGGGCGGATTGGTGGGTGATAAAAAGGAGGAGATTTCTGCTATACCAGTTGTTAATGAGTTTGAGGATGTATTTCCGGATGAGATACCGGAATTCCCACCTGAGAGAGAGATTGAATTCTCGATTGATTTATTGCCTGGTGTGGGGCCGATCTCCTTGGCTCCATACCGGATGTCGCCACTTGAGTTGGCCGAGTTGAAGAAACACATTGAAGAATTGTCTGCGAAGAATTTTATTAGGCCGAGTGTGTCTCCGTGGGGAGCACCGGTGATATTTGTAAAGAAAAAGGATGGTAGCATGAGATTGTGCACTGACTACCGACAGCTGAATAAAGTGACTATTAAGAACCGGTACCCATTACCGCGTATTGATGATTTATTAGATCAGTTGAGGGGTGCCTGTGTATTTTCAAAGATTGATCTCCGGTCCGGATATCACCAGATTCGGATTAAACCGGAGGATGTACCTAAAACAGCTTTCCGATCCAGATATGGACATTTTGAATATCAAGTGATTCCTTTTGGGCTTACTAATGCCCCGGCGGTGTTCATGGACTATATGAACCGCATTTTCAAACCGTATTTGGACCAGTTTGTAATTGTGTTCATTGATGACATTTTGATCTATTCTAAGAGTAAAGAGGAGCACATCGACCATTTGAGGACTGTGTTGCAGGTGTTGAAAGATAAGAAACTATATGCTAAACCGTCTAAGTGTGAATTCTGGTTGTCTGAGGTGCAATTTTTGGGTCATGTTATTTCTGCAAGTGGTGTTGCAGTGGATCCAAGCAAGATTGAAGCGGTGAGTGACTGGGAACGACCTAAGACTGTGACTGAGATTAGAAGTTTTCTGGGGCTTGCTGGCTATTATCGCCGATTTATACAGGGATTTTCTGCAATGGTTCTACCGTTGACTCGATTGACACGAAAGGATACTCCTTTTGTGTGGACCCAGGAATGTGAGGACTGTTTTCTGCTACTTAAAGAGAAATTGACTACTGCTCCGGTGTTGACTCTACCTGATCCGGAGGGTGAGTTTGTGTTATATTGTGATGCTTCTAAGAAAGGTTTAGGGAGCGTGCTGATGCAGGAAGGAAAAGTGATTGCATATGCGTCTAGGCAGTTAAGGCCGCATGAAGAAAATTATCCGACGCACGACTTGGAATTGGCTGCTATTGTGTTTGCCTTGAAAATTTGGAGGCACTTTCTGTATGGGATGAAATTTGCTGTGTTCAGCGACCATAAAAGCTTGAAATATTTATTTGATCAGAAGGAGCTGAATATGAGGCAGCGTAGATGGGTTGAATTTTTAAAAGATTATGACTTTGAGCTGAAATACCACCCGGGAAAGGCTAATGTTGTGGCAGATGCATTGAGTAGGAAGTCTGTTAACTTATCTCATATGATGATGTGGGACAATGAAGTGATTGAGCAATTCCGTGATATGAAAATAACGGATTTCTTTGCAGGAAGAATGTGTGATATGGAGTTGACTCGGATTGAGAACGAGCTGCACGAGAAGATTAAAGAGACTCAGATTCGCAATGAAAGTATAAAGTATTTGAAAGGCCAGAGTGGCATATCTGTTAATGAACAGGGATTATTATTATATCAGGGCAGGATTGTTGTGCCCAAGGAACTTGCAGAGGAAGTTATGACTGAGGCCCATAAGGGTCAATATGCTATCCACCCAGGTGCCACAAAAATGTACCAAGATTTGAAAGTTAAGTTCTGGTGGCCTGGGATGAAAAGGGATGTTGCCGAGTACGTGTCTAAGTGCTTGGTTTGTCAGAAAGTGAAAATAGAGCATCAGAAACCTGCTGGATTACTTCAGCCGCTGGATATACCTGAATGGAAATGGGAGAGTATTTCAATGGATTTTGTTGTGGGATTGCCGCGAACTCAAGCTGGTTATGATTCGATTTGGGTTATTGTGGACCGACTCACGAAGTCTGCACATTTTCTACCAGTACGAGTGGATTACACCACAGAGAAGTTGGCTACACTGTATGTAAAGGAGATTGTTAGACTCCATGGGATACCGATTAGCATTGTGAGTGATCGGGACCCGAAGTTTACTTCACGATTTTGGGGAGCTTTGCAGCAGGCTTTTGGCACTCAGCTTCGACTGAGCACTGCTTATCACCCGCAGACTGATGGTCAGACTGAGAGGACCATACAGACACTTGAGGATATGCTGAGAGCTTGCACACTGGAACAGGGTAATGCTTGGGATAAGTACTTACCACTGGTGGAATTTTCTTATAATAACAGTTTTCATTCCAGTCTGGGTATGGCACCATATGAGGTTTTGTATGGCAGGAGGTGTCGTACGCCCACTTGTTGGACTGAGGTAGGCGATAAAGAAAGATTTGGTCCGGATTTTGTGCAGGAAACAACAGTGCAAATTGAAATGATCAGAGAAAAATTGAAACAGGCACAGAATCGGCAGAAAAGCTATTATGACAATAAGCATAGACCGCTGGAATTTGAGGAAGGTGACCATGTTTTTGTACGTTTGTCGCCGGTCACAGGTGTTGGCCGTGCGTTGGGTGTGAGGAAGCTGAGTCCACGGTTCATTGGGCCGTATCAGATTATGAAAAGAGTAGGATTGGTGGCCTATCAGCTTGCCTTACCCCCGCAGTTGTCTAATTTACATGATGTTTTTCATGTGTCGCAGTTGCGACGTTATGTTCCGGATGAATCACATGTGGTGATGCCGGATAATATTGAAATCAGGGAGAACTTGAAGACTCCCATTGGTCCTATTGCAGTTTTGGATCGCAGTGAAAAGCGATTGAGAAGTAAAGTGATTCCCATGCTGAAGATTCAGTGGGAAGGCCGCACACCTGAGGAGGCTACTTGGGAGCGGGAGGACGAGATTCTCCGGCTGTATCCTGAGTTAGCGAGCAGGTATGATTTAATTTTGCGGACAAAATTTCAAAAAGGTGGGGTGAATATAACACCTCAAATATTTAAATGTGTATTTTAATATTATATTGTGAAATGAAAGTTGGTGGATTAGTGAAAATCCAAGGTTTATGGCCAAAATGGGCAAAAAGGGCAAAATGGTAATTTGCCAACCGTGTGTTATGAGGCAAAAATACTGAGTTAGAGATTTCAAATGACAAAAGTAATGCTGGAAATGGAATCAGGGCGGAAAATTGAGTGAATAGGCAAATTTGGGAAAAATTGATGAATAGTGATTTTTAGTGTTAAAATACTGTGATGTGAGTGTACCAATAGGTGTGAAATTTTTATCAATATTTTGGAGAAATAAAAATATGTCATGGACTGGAAAAATATTTAGATTAAGGATTTATGATCGGAATTTTTATCGGAGTTAAAGTTAGATCGCGTGTGGGACCCGTGTGACCGAAGTCACTTGGCCCCACCTCCTTTTTCTTCCTTCTTTCCTTCTCTTTTTCTTCTCCATCCTCGCGCGCACACTGCCCCTGCACAAAAGAAGCCAAAGTCACCATTTCTCTCCATTCTTCCCATTTCTTCGTTTCTTCACCGAATCGCTTGATTTTGGTGTTGAAATCTATCGTAAACAACCTTCCAAAGCCATTGGTAACACTTAGAAGCCTTGAATCCACCTCTTTGGCCGCGTTTTGAGCAAACTCAGATTCGACCCACTTTGATTTTTGGAGATTTCTTGGAGTTTTGATCTTCAAATGGTTTAGTGAAGCCTTGGTGGTGATCATACAACACATTGTAAGTATATTTGTGGTCTTTTGATGGTTGATTTCATAGATCTATGAATTTGTGTTCAAAGCTTTGATTTTAGATGTGTGATGATAGAGAGCCCAAATGGAAAAATGCTATTAGATGAAAAGGCCTTAGAATCATGTTTGTAAGCTAGAAATGCTATGTTAATTTTTGGTGAAAAATATAGGTTTTTAACTTAGAGGAATTTGAGGAATTTTCATGAAAAGTGAGTTTTGGTGTAATTTGGATTTGATGATTGTTGTAGGGTGCCTCACACGGTCGGAATTGTGAAAAGTTGATTGGGAGCATACGTTTGGAACGGATTGCTCGTGTTAAGGTAAACTCTTGGAACTTGGGTTTAATCCCTAGTGAGCTCCACCACACCTAGAGGAAGGTTGTGGTTGGATTATGTAGTTATGACATGATGTGATTGTGTGCTTGTATGCATATTGCTTGTATTTTGTGAAAAATTGTTTGGTCACTGGCCAGTTGACGTGTGTTGGTTTGGACATCCGCTGGGTTCGTCCTACGGGAGAATGCCAGTTGGAGATGCCATGGTGTTGACTCTGGGAGCGACATCAGGATGATCCAAGCGGGGGACGTCCGCCGGATAGGGCTCATGAGGAGTTCCGGTTGGGTATTGCCATGGAGTCTTCTCAACCATGGGAGAGGCGCCAGGACTGTCTCGGGAGTTATATGATGGAGTCCTTGAACATGAATCCATGAGTGGATGTTCTTGGGTGTCTCCAGGTGGATGGTGATATTGTTTTACTTGCATATCATATTATGTCATTTTGATACATTTTAGTGAGCCATGGAGTGGAGAGAGCCTCTAGCTCCATTGGTTTACTGAGATATATCCGTATATCTCACCCCGTGTTTGGGGGACCACATTTCAGGTCACTATGAGCCGGGAGGAGCTTCGGGCAAGAAGCCCGTATAGTGGACGTTGGATTGGCATGCGGTGCATTGGGATTGCATGACCTTTTGGAGGAGTTTATGGAGTGCACATAGCATACCATTAGTATTTTGAGACTTAGGTCATGAACATATTGCATGATGTTATTTCCATGCTTTTGTTAGTGTTCATGATTATATGCTAAGTCTTGTTTATGTTTCATTATTCATGGCATGGATAACTGTATATTTTGAGTGAGCATGGGACTTGTCCATTGCCACATTCATAGCCTTGAAGTCTTGATGAGTAATGTTGTAAAAATGGTCCATATTTGTATGTAAATGGCCATTATTTGAGAACCTTGTAAATGATGTTTAAACTTAAGGAAAATGCATGATGGAAGGGCCTAGAGCCTACATTAGGACATGATTATGTGTTATGTGGAGTACCAAGGGGTTAGGGATGGATTACACACCCTTTTTGGGGCTTAAAATGCTGTAATCTGTCATTTTGCTGCATAGTAATCGATTACCCAAGGCATGGTAATCGATTACCATGCAACAGGGGACGAAAAATTGGCTACTGTCTTCACTGGTAATCGATTACTGGCCTTTGGTAATCGATTACCATGTGAGGTAATCGATTACCCAAAGTTGGTAATCGATTACCAGAACAGAGGATTGAGAAAATTGGCTACTGCCTCATTTTTGACAGGTGGTAATCGATTACCACCCACTGGTAATCGATTACCACAGTGTAAATTTTGAAAATTCAGGTTTTTCTAGACTAAAAGAAAGGGGCTTAACTTGATGGGTAGAACTCCAAATGATACGTGGTTTGAAACCACGCGTAGACAACGTAAAGGACTATAACTTGGTAAAATGAGAGAGTTAGATGGTGAGTTTAATTGAATTGAATAAAGAGAATGATTTATGATGTTAGAAAATGTATGATTCCGCAAATTGAATTTACAATTATAGTGTGGTTTTAATTGATTACGGAAAAAGTATTGATGTAAGAAAAGGAATATGTTAAAAGAAAAATTTGCCCGTAATTTAATTAATCTAATCACTGTGATTGTAACTGCGCTTAATATCATAATCAATGTTAACAATACCGGTGTACAACGGGCTGTTACAATTGGCATCTTCTCCATCTAGCAATGTTCCAAGGATGAAAAGAAAGCTGTAGTTAAACAATTGATAAACCACATGGCCACACCATGAGGCTTTCCACAACTCGAAGAGCCTTGGCTCGATGATGAGGAGCGAGAAGAGGTAGTGGTTGCCATGGATTGAAATTATCACAACGCAGCCAAAATAGGAATCACGAGCTTAAGAAGATTTAGGTTTTGTAGGTAGGCTCTATCGGTGTAAATAGTCTGCGGGATAAAAAAACTTGGTGATTCAACTCGATGGTTATCTCATCCATTGGGAGCCTTTAAATAGGCGCAAATAGACATTCAGGTTACAAAAGTAAAAACCGTAATAAATACTACGGTTACAAAAGTAAATACCCTATCCACGGTTACAAAAGATAATAAATACTACAGTTACAAAAGTAAATACCCTATCTACGGTTACAAAAGATATTCTTATAACGGCTAATATACCGTTACATACTAATATTCTCATTACGACTAATATTCCGTTACATACAATATCAAACACTCCCCCTCAAGTTGGAGCGTAAGAGATAGAAGTCTTACACTCAATCTTGATATTGATCCACTTATATCCAATGGCTCACATTACTAAAAAATTAGAGCCCTTATATATAAGTGGGATCAACGGATAAGATTAAGAGTGTAAGTTACACGGGTGTAAAATGATCCTGCCCCATATATATATATATATATATATATATTTACACTTGTGTAATAATAATATGTTTTAAATCAAATTTTAACCGGTTTATATATGTGTCTCTAAAGACTACTAAGCACTGACACTTGTAAAAACAGGAAGAGTCGGGTAACTATATGGTGTCGGACACGCGGTTATTTTTCCGACACGTTGATTCCGACATAGAATTTGACCGTTTTCCGACACGTTGACCATTCCGACACTCGAATTTGACCGTTTCCGACACGGTCAAATGGCATTTTTGTAATTTTTTTAAAATTTTTTTTTTAAATTTTTTTTATAAAAAATTTAAAATATATTAATAAAGCTTCCACCTGATCATATTAATTTTATTTTTTTGTCTTTTTTCCCTTAAGTAGTAAAATCATCCCAGATATTATATATATTATATATATATATATATATATATATATATTCAATTTACATTAACGTGTGTAATAATAATATTTTTTTGTTAAATTATTAAATATTAAATGAAATATACAATATATAAAATAAAAATATTATTTAATATTAAAACGTGTCACAACCTCTCGAAATACAAAAAAATTTAGAATTGACGTGTCGGAGTGTGTACGTGTCGCGTATCGTATCGTTACATATCATTATCATTTATTAGAAATTAATAATTAATTAATTAATGTGATCTAATAAATCTCAATAGTTAGATTCAGGGAATCAACAGTTAAGATTTGGTGTAAGTTGACCATATCCTATATATATATATATATATATATATATATATATATATATATATATATATATATATGATAGATTATTTTGCCTACGTTTGCCTACCCCTTTCATTATCGTTTGATTACAATCTAATCCAACGGTCCGTATTTGCGAAATAAAATAAACCCTTTTTCTCTCTTTCTTTCTCCTCACTTTATCCCACACCCTTTTTCTCTCCTCCCCTTTCTCTCTTCCTCTACGCTATACCTAATTTCTTTTTCCTTTTCTGTTATTATTACATGAGATAAATAATTTTTCTACACACACAAAAAGGGATTGGGTCCCACCACTCTTTTTTCTCTCTCCTCTTACCTATGGTTCCCACTTATACTTTTATCTCTACAACATGAGGTAATATTTTTCCTACATAATAAGAAAAATATATCCTAAAGATTAATATGGTAGATTGAAAGTGAAAACAATGTACCTTTTTGGGTAAGAAAAAGAAGAAGGTAGGGTAACAAAATAAATGACTAAATAAATAATTGAATCTCTAATATACTGATCACAAAGATTACATGTGCAAATATGCAATCATCTAAGTAGGAGAGAGATAAATGAGTCGATGATAAAAATTGAATCTCTGATGATATAATTATAAATTTATAACATTATAATTTTCAAATGTTTAATAATTATTTATAGGGTTAATAGTTTCTCCTCGTGCAGAATAAATTATTAACTTTCCTATGTATAGATAAAAAAAAGATGGGATCCACCATATTAAAAAAAATTAAGCAGGATTTTTTATGGGTCTGCATTCTGCAGGAGGGGATTTTTTTTTATCTTGCAGCAGGTTTATGAAAAAACGTACCCCTTATTTATATTGTTTTTTTGGAAGATGACATATTTTTCTGAATATTTTATTATATAAAGAAGATATATGTAATTAACATCAAAAAATGGGAGGTTGTCTTCGATATTTTTGTAATGAACTAATGAAGTTACTTATACATACATAACTATTGTGGCAATAGCCCCTTTAAGAGCGATATTGGTATAAACTAGTGCGGGATTGTGATTATTTTGCCATCTTTTGGCAATTTTTTATTTTATTTTTACCAAAATGTTATGTTATCAAACTCATTACACTGTGCGGTAAGATTATGGCACCATATCAGCAAGTTTAAGGCCATATAATCTCGTTGCACTGTGTTGCGAGATTACATAGCAGAGCCTAATTCGCTGCATTGTGAAGCGTTTTATGTGGCACCAGTAACAATTTGACATGTGGATTAAGAGGACGAATAAATGCTGATTTATTTTTTATTTTATTTTTGAAAAAAATAATAAACAATAAAGATGATGGAGCGTCAATGGGAAAACGATAAAGACGAATTAATTACTAATAAATACTATTTTTTTTGTTTTCTTTTTGAAAAATATAATACACAATAAAGACGATGGAGAGACGATTTAATGTCGAATAAATGCTAATTTGTTTTTTATTTTCTTTTTGGAAAATATAATACACAATAAAGACGATGGAGTGTCCATGGAAAAACGATAAAGACGATTTAAAGTCCAATAAATGTTGATTTATTTTTTGTTTTCCTTTTGGAAATATAATACACAATAAAGATGATGTAGTGCCATAGAAAAATGATAAAGATGATTTAATGTCAAATAAATACTGATTTATTTTTGTTTTCATTTAAAAAAAGATAATACACAATAAAAACGTAGGAGTGTCCAAATGGATTATTCATGGGAAAATGATAAAGACGATTTAATGTCCAATAAATACTGATTTGTTTTTTATTTTCTTTTTGAAAAATATTATACAGAATAAAGACGATGGAGTGTCAAATAGAGTATCAATGGACATAGGAACAATTAGGGTTTGTCAAATATGAGAACAATTCAAGAAAATGTAAATAATTCAAAAGTTCTTTAGAAACTCAAGAACACAAGATTCAAGGTTGGGAAAAGATTTGAGAAAATTATGCGGTAAAGAGAAACAAACACCTTTACGACCCCCCTTGCAATTTGGATTACAATTACGTTTACTTATTCAATTGATCAAACGATTCATCATCTTTTATACGATTAGTTAATCCCTAATTCCTTAGTGACTTTAACATTATTAACTCTATTAGAATCCTAATCCCTTAGAAATCCCTTTTCAAGTTAAACCTTAGAATCAATGAATCTTTAACGTTCGCGGTTCATGTAGCCTATCCCTAGTGCATACATAAATCGTTATCTTACCCTTTGTCAAGAATTAGAATTCCAATATCCCTATTGAAAACCCTAACCCTCGCAATCTTAATAGATTGATCAGTTACAAAAGAATTATAGAATGAAGAACTGGGAAAGATAAATTCAATTCAATTTAATAAATAAACATAAACTTCAACAAAACTACAAGGGGTTCACATCAAGGGTTGTTACCCTTACCACAATAATAAAACTAGCCAGACATATTCATATTTGACAAAATAAACATAAAAGAAAATATAATTCAGAACCGAAAGAATAGAAAAAAGATGAAGATCTTCCATCTTGATCGTTCGAATTTTCGAAAATCCAAGAAGCTCCCAAAAATTCTCACTCTCTTTGTTTTTTCCATCTCCTTGTTGTCAAAAAGTTACTTCTCTCCTTGTTTCTGATCCTTTGATTACACTTGCCCTCCAATTGGGCCCCTTTTTGAGTAATTCGATTCAGATTAAAATTAAAAGTATCACCCACGCACTTTGTGCCAACTCTGGCGCAATTTGCACGGGCAAATAAAGCTGAAGATGTCAACTGGCGCACTTTGCGCCAAGTCCCGCGCACTTTGCGCCAGCTTCGCGCACTTTGCTCCAATGAACAGAGGCAAAATGGATCAAGTGGCGCACTTTCCGCCAAGTCCCGCGCAAAATGCGCCAGCTGGAAAACTGCACTTCTCTCAGTTAGTGATGGCGGTGCCGCCGTCACGGTGGCGGCGGAGATTCCATCATTGATGATCAAGGGAAAGTCATCATTGGCATCTTCTCCATCTTCTTCAGTGGCGATGCGGATGCAAGAGCAATGTTCCAAGGATGAAAAGAAAGCTGTAGTTAAACAATTGATAAACCACATGGCCACACCATGAGGCTTTCCACAACTCGAAGAGCCTTGGCTCGATGATGAGGAGCGAGAAGAGGTAGTGGTTGCCATGGATTGAAATTATCACAACGCAGCCAAAATAGGAATCACGAGCTTAAGAAGATTTAGGTTTTGTAGGTAGGCTCTATCGGTGTAAATAGTCTGCGGGATAAAAAAACTTGGTGATTCAACTCGATGGTTATCTCATCCATTGGGAGCCTTTAAATAGGCGCAAATAGATATTCAGGTTACAAAAGTAAAAACCGTAATAAATACTACGGTTACAAAAGTAAATACCCTATCCACGGTTATAAAAGATAATAAATACTACAGTTACAAAAGTAAATACCCTATCTACGGTTACAAAAGATATTCTTATAACGGCTAATATACCGTTACATACTAATATTCTCATTACGACTAATATTCCGTTACATACAATATCAAACACTCCCCCTCAAGTTGGAGCGTAAGAGATAGAAGTCTTACACTCAATCTTGATAATTGATCCACTTATATCCAATGGCTCACATTACTAAAAAATTAGAGCCCTTATATATAAGTGGGATCAACGGATAAGATTAAGAGTGTAAGTTACACGGGTGTAAAATGATCCTGCCCCATATATATATATATATATATATATATATATATATATATATATAAATATATATATTGAATTTAAAATTGTGTAATAATAATATGTTTTAAATCAAATTTTAACCGGTTGATTTCTGTGTATCTAACGTCTAGGAAGCACGGACACTTGTAAAAACAGGAAGAGTCGGGTCCGACACGCTCCGACACGGCGACACGCTCCGACACGGTGTCGGACACGCGTTTGACTTTTTCCGACACGTTGACCATTCCGACACGCGAATTTGACCGTTTTCCGACACGTTGACCATTCCGACACGCGAATTTGACCGTGTCCGACACGGTCAAATGGCATTTTCGCAATTTTTTTAAATTTTTTTTATTTTTTTTAAATTTTTTTAAAAAAAATTTAAATTTTTTTTTATAAAAAATTTAAAATATATTAATAAAGCTTCCACCTGATCATATCAATTTTATTTTTTTTGTCTTTTTTCCCTTAAGTAGATAAGAGATCATCCCAGCATCATTGTTGTCAATTCCTATTACGCTCTTGTTGTATCTCATTCTCTCTGATCTCTCTCTAATATGATTTGTTCTCTCTATTTGATATTATATCTCTCTCATCCCAGTTTTTTTTTTTTTATTAAAGCTTCCATCTTTATAACGTGTTGATGGGTATTATTAATTTAGTTTCATTTTTTTGTTAAATTATTAAATATTAAATGAAATATACAATATATAAATTAAAAATATTATTTAATATTAAAACGTGTCCCAACGTGTCGAAATCCAAAAAAATTTAGAATTGACGTGTCGGAGTGTCGTGTCGTGTCGTGTCACGTGTCGCGTATCGTATCGGTGCTACATAGTCTAACGTTATCATTTATTAGAAATTAATAATTAATTAATTAATGTGATCTAATAAATCTCAATAGTTAGATTCAGGGAATCAACAGTTAAGATTTGGTGTAAGTTGACCATATCCTATATATATATATATATATATATATATATATATATATATATGATATATTATTTTGCCTACGTTTGCCTACCCCTTTCATTATCGTTTGATTACAATCTAATCCAACGATCCGTATTTGCGAAATAAAATAAACCCTTTTTCTCTCTTTCTTTCTCCTCACTTTATCCCACACCCTTTTTCTCTCCTCCCCTTTCTCTCTTCCTCTACGCTATACCTAATTTCTTTTTCCTTTTCTGTTATTATTACATGAGATAAATAATTTTTCTACACACACAAAAAGGGATTGGGTCCCACCACTCTTTTTTCTCTCTCCTCTTACCTATGGTTCCCACTTATACTTTTATCTCTACAACATGAGGTAATATTTTTCCTACATAATAAGAAAAATATATCCTAAAGATTAATATGGTAGATTGAAAGTGAAAACAATGTACCTTTTTGGGTAAGAAAAAGAAGAAGGTAGGGTAACAAAATAAATGACTAAATAAATAATTGAATCTCTAATATACTGATCACAAAGATTACATGTGCAAATATGCAATCATCTAAGTAGGAGAGAGATAAATGAGTCGATGATAAAAATTGAATCTCTGATGATATAATTATAAATTTATAACATTATAATTTTCAAATGTTTAATAATTATTTATAGGGTTAATAGTTTCTCCTCGTGCAGAATAAATTATTAACTTTCCTATGTATAGATAAAAAAAAGATGGGATCCACCATATTAAAAAAAATTAAGCAGGATTTTTTATGGTATGCACTCTGCAGTAGGGGATTTTTTTTTTATCTTGCAGCAGGTTTATGAAAAAACGTACCCCTTATTTATATTGTTTTTTTGGAAGATGACATATTTTTCTGAATATTTTATTATATAAAGAAGATATATGTAATTAACATCAAAAAATGGGAGGTTGTCTTCGATATTTTTGTAATGAACTAATGAAGTTACTTATACATACATAACTATTGTGGCAATAGCCCCTTTAAGAGCGATATTGGTATAAACTAGTGCGGGATTGTGATTATTTTGCCATCTTTTGGCAATTTTTTATTTTATTTTTACCAAAATGTTATGTTATCAAACTCATTACACTGTGCGGTAAGATTATGGCACCATATCAGCAAGTTTAAGGCCATATAATCTCGTTGCACTGTGTTGCGAGATTACATAGCAGAGCCTAATTCGCTGCATTGTGAAGCGTTTTATGTGGCACCAGTAACAATTTGACATGTGGATTAAGAGGACGAATAAATGCTGATTTATTTTTTATTTTATTTTTGAAAAAAATAATAAACAATAAAGATGATGGAGCGTCAATGGGAAAACGATAAAGACGAATTAATTACTAATAAATACTATTTTTTTGTTTTCTTTTTGAAAAATATAATACACAATAAAGACGATGGAGAGACGATTTAATGTCGAATAAATGCTAATTTGTTTTTTATTTTCTTTTTGGAAAATATAATACACAATAAAGACGATGGAGTGTCCATGGAAAAACGATAAAGACGATTTAAAGTCCAATAAATGTTGATTTATTTTTTGTTTTCCTTTTGGAAATATAATACACAATAAAGATGATGTAGTGCCATAGAAAAATGATAAAGATGATTTAATGTCAAATAAATACTGATTTATTTTTGTTTTCATTTAAAAAAAGATAATACACAATAAAAACGTAGGAGTGTCCAAATGGATTATTCATGGGAAAATGATAAAGACGATTTAATGTCCAATAAATACTGATTTGTTTTTTATTTTCTTTTTGAAAAATATTATACAGAATAAAGACGATGGAGTGTCAAATAGAGTATCAATGGACATAGGAACAATTAGGGTTTGTCAAATATGAGAACAATTCAAGAAAATGTAAATAATTCAAAAGTTCTTTAGAAACTCAAGAACACAAGATTCAAGGTTGGGAAAAGATTTGAGAAAATTATGCGGTAAAGAGAAACAAACACCTTTACGACCCCCCCCTTGCAATTTGGATTACAATTACGTTTACTTATTCAATTGATCAAACGATTCATCATCTTTTATACGATTAGTTAATCCCTAATTCCTTAGTGACTTTAACATTATTAACTCTATTAGAATCCTAATCCCTTAGAAATCCCTTTTCAAGTTAAACCTTAGAATCAATGAATCTTTAACGTTCGCGGTTCATGTAGCCTATCCCTAGTGCATACATAAATCGTTATCTTACCCTTTGTCAAGAATTAGAATTCCAATATCCCTATTGAAAACCCTAACCCTCGCAATCTTAATAGATTGATCAGTTACAAAAGAATTATAGAATGAAGAACTGGGAAAGATAAATTCAATTCAATTTAATAAATAAACATAAACTTCAACAAAACTACAAGGGGTTCATATCAAGGGTTGTTACCCTTACCACAATAATAAAACTAGCCAGACATATTCATATTTGACAAAATAAACATAAAAGAAAATATAATTCAGAACCGAAAGAATAGAAAAAAGATGAAGATCTTCCATCTTGATCGTTCGAATTTTCGAAAATCCAAGAAGCTCCCAAAAATTCTCACTCTCTTTGTTTTTTCCATCTCCTTGTTGTCAAAAAGTTACTTCTCTCCTTGTTTCTGATCCTTTGATTACACTTGCCCTCCAATTGGGCCCCTTTTTGAGTAATTCGATTCAGATTAAAATTAAAAGTATCACCCACGCACTTTGTGCCAACTCTGGCGCAATTTGCACGGGCAAATAAAGCTGAAGATGTCAACTGGCGCACTTTGCGCCAAGTCCCGCGCACTTTGCGCCAGCTTCGCGCACTTTGCTCCAATGAACAGAGGCAAAATGGATCAAGTGGCGCACTTTCCGCCAAGTCCCGCGCAAAATGCGCCAGCTGGAAAACTGCACTTCTCTCAGTTAGTGATGGCGGTGCCGCCGTCACGGTGGCTATAACACCTCAAGTATTTAAATGTTTATTTTAATGTTATATTGTGAAATGAAAGTTGATGGATTAGTGAAAATCCAAGTTTTATGGCCAAAAGGGGCAAAAAGGGCAAAATTGTAATTTGCCAACCGTGTGTTAAGAGGCTTAGATATTGAGTTAGAGACTTCAAATGACAAAAGTAAGGTTGGAAATGGAATCAGGGCGAAAAATTGAGTAAATAGGCAAATTTGGGAAAAATTGATGAATAGTGATTTTTAGTGTTAAAATACTGAGGTGTGAGTGTACCAATAGGTGTGAAATTTTTATCATTATTTTGGAGAAAGAAAAATATGTTATGGACTGGAAAAATATTTAGATTAAGGATTTGTGATCGGAATTTTTATCGGAGTGAAAGTTAGATCGCGTGTGGGACCCGTGTGACCAAAGTCACTTGGCCCACCTCCCTTTTTCTTTTCTTTCCTTCTTCTTTCTCCATTCTCCCGTGCGCACCTACAGAGAGGAAAAGAGAGCAAAAACCTCCATTCTCCATTTTCTTCCCATTTCTTCGTTTCTCCACCGAATCGCTTGGTTTTGGTGTTGAAATCTATCGTAAACAACCTTCCAAAGCCATTGGTAGCATCTAGAAGCCTTGAATCCATCTCTTTGGCCACGTTTTTGGCAAACTCAGATTCGACCCATTAGTGTTCTTGGAGATTTCTTGGAGTTTTGAGCTTCAAATGGTTTAGTGAAGCCTTGGTGGTGATCATACTACTCATTGTAAGTATATTTGTGGTCTCTTTATAGTTGATTCCATAGATCTATGAATATGTGTTCAAACCTTTGATTTTAGATGTGTGATGATAGAGAGCCCAAATGCAAAAATGCTATTAGATGAAAAGGCCTTAGAATCATGTTTGTAAGCTAGAAATGCTATGTTAATTTTTGGTGAAAAATATGGATTTGTAACTTAGGCAAAATTTGAGGAATTTTGATGAAAAATGAGTTTTGAGTAAATTGGATTTAATGATTGTTGTAGGGTGCCTCACACGGTTGGATTTGTGAAAAGTTAAATTGGAGCATACGTTTGGAACGGATTGCTAAGGATTAAGGTAAACTCTTGGAACTTGGGTTTAATCCCTAGTGAGCTCCACCACACCTAGAGGAAGGTTGTGGTTGGATTATGTAGTGATGACATGATGTGTTTGTATGCTTGTATGCATATTGCTTGTATTGTGTGAAAATTGTGTGTGGTCACTGATCAGTTGACAAGTGGAGTTTGGTCATCCGCTGGATTCATCCTTGTGAGAATGCCAGTCGGGTATTGCCGTGGAGTCGACTCTGGGAGCGGCGCCAGGATGATCCAAACGTGGGACGTCCGCCGGATAGGGCTCATGAGGAGTTCCGGTTGGGTATTGCCATGGAGTCTTCTCAACCATGGGAGAGGCGCCAGGACTGTCCAGGGAGTTATATGATGGAGTCCTTGAACATGAATCCATGAGTGGATGTTCTTGGGTGTCTCCAGGAGGATGGTGATATTGTTTTACTTGCATGCCATATTATGTCATTTTGATACATTTTAGTGAGCCATGGAGTGGAGAGAGCCTCTAGCTCCATTGGTTTACTGAGATATATCCGTATATCTCACCCCGTGTTTGGGGGACCACATTTCAGGTCACTATGAGCCGGGAGGAGCTTCGGGCAAGAAGCCCGTATAGTGGACGTTGGATGGGCATGCGGTGCAATGGATTGCATGGCTTTTTGGAGGAGTTTATGGAGTGCACATAGCATACCATTAGTATTTTGAGACTTAGGTCATGAACATATTGCATGATGTCATTTCCATGCTTTTGTTAGTGTTCATGGTCATATGCTAAGTCTTGTTTATGTTTGTTTATTCATGGCTTGGATAACTGTATATTTTGAGTGAGCATGGGACTTGTCCATTGCCACATTCATAGCCTTGATGTCTTGATGTGTAATGATGTAAAAATGGTCCATATGTACATGTAAATGGCCATTATTTGAGGATGATGTAAATGATGTTAAACTTAAGGAAAATGCATGATGGAAGGGCCCAGAGCCAACATTAGGACATGATTATGTGTTATGTGGAGTATCAAGGGGTTAGGGATGGATTACACACCCTTTTTGGGGCTCAAACCAGCTGTAATCTGTCATTTTGCTGCATAGTAATCGATTACCCAAGCATGGTAATCGATTACCATGCAACAGGGGACGAAAATTGGCTACTGTCTGCACTGGTAATCGATTACTAGCCTTTGGTAATCGATTACCATGTGTGGTAATCGATTACCAAGAGTTGGTAATCGATTACCAGAACTGAGGATTCAGAAGATTGGCCAATGCCTCATTTTTGGCAGGTGTTAATCGATTACCACCCACTGGTAATCGATTACCACAGTGTAAATTTTGAAAATTCAGGTTTTTCTAGACTAAAAGAAAGGGGTATAACTTGATGGGTAGAACTCCAAATGATACGTGGTTTGAAACTACGCGTAGACCACGTAAAGGACTACAACTTGGTAAAAGATGAGAGTAAGATGGTGAGCTTAAATGAAATGAATAAAAAGAATGTTTTATGATGTTAGAAAGTGTATGATTCCGCAAATGGCATTTACAATTATAGTGTGGTTTTAATTGATTACGGAAAGTGTATTTATGAAAAAGAAAAGGAATATGTTAAAAGAAAAATTTGCCCGTAATTTAATTAACCCGATCACTGTGATTGTAACTGCGCTTAATATCATAATCAATGTTAACAATACCGGTGTACAACGGGCTGTTACATTTTATGGTATCAGAGCAGTTTTGTTTAGGGAACTCTGATTGTTGTGTGTTTGTATCTTGTGTGCCATAGCTATCTGTGAACTATTTATGATTAATGTATATGTGATTCCTCAGTGTGGGTCTGATCAGCTCATTCCTTTGTGTTACATGTACAGATATCATGAGTAGGGCACGAGGTCGCCGTGGGGCACGGGGTGCAGGTCATTTGCCACCGGATCCGATCACTGCAGCACTGAATGCTCTGCAGGCGGAAACGGCTGCAAACAGAAATATGACAGAGAACCTGATGAAAGCTAATCAGGATATGATGCAGGCCTTTATGGCTGAGTTGAGGGCGGATAGAGGTCGTCCTAGGAGGGAAGATACACCTCCGCATACGGCTACGGTGACTCCTACACCGACGCCATCTGTTACTCCTCAACAGGGGGAGAGTGGGGCTAGTCACCACACTGGTGAGGCTAGTCATCATACTACTACGGATCCTAGTTATGTTCCTGATCCGTCATCTGTTGCCCAATCTACTGGGGCTGCTGGGCAGGTGCGTGATAATGCTGACGATGAGCGTAGGCTCATATCTTTTAGGAAACATAAGCCACCCGCATTTCTGGGGTCAAGGGACCCAAAGGAGGTCACTGCTTGGTTGAGGGGTATGGACAAGATTTTTCAGGTTATGAGATGCCAAGATCCTCAGAAGTTATTGTATTCTGTTTATATGCTGGAGGGTGATGCCCAGGAGTGGTGGGACAATGTGTCTCGCCCATTTATTATTCAGGGTGAGGTCCTTACTTGGACTATGTTTGAAGGATTATTCCATGAAGAATATTTTCCCCGCGATGTTCGGGAGGCTAAGCAAGGTGAATTCGATAATCTGGTACAGGGAGTGATGACTGTTGATGCCTATGTGGCGAGATTTAATGAACTTGTCAAGTTTGCTAATTATGGAGGTACTCTACCTACTCCGGAATTCTTGTCAGCTAAATTTCAAAGAGGACTGAATGAGAAGATTGCTAAGAGGATGTCAAATACCGCAGTGAGAAACTTTGCTGATTTGGTGACCCAGTGCAAAAGGGTCGAGACTGTTTATGGGAGGTATCCAAAATCCGATTCTACAAAAGAGCAAGATGTTAAGAGGACACCTGGTCCTTCTGGTAATACCAACAGAGGAGGTTTTAATAATAGAGGTAGGGGGTTGCATGTGAGGCAGCCTCCTGGTCAGTTCAAGAGGGGTGGAAATAATGGTGGTGGTGGTGCTTCGAACAGATATTTTACCCCACAATGTGGGAAGTGTGGGAAATACCACAGAGGTGTATGTGGTGCTGGTACGTCGAATTGTTTTAGATGTGGTCAGAGTGGCCACTTTGCTAGGAATTGTACATCTCCTTCGGGGCAGGCTGCGAATCTGCAGGCCTTGCCGCCAGCTACTACTACTACTGCTGCTCCTATTGCTGTTGTTCCTACTGTGGGACGAGTTTATACTACTAATGCGCAGCGTACTGAAAAGGCTCCGAACTTGGTTAAAGGTATAATTTTTCTATCTAATGTTGATTTATCTGTATTGTTTGATTCGGGAGCAACACATTCATTTGTGGCGGACTATGTGGCGAAGGCTTTAGACTTAAAGGTAACACGGATGGTTCCGCCGATGCGTATTACTACTGCTACAGGAGAGGTTAGTGAATCGTCTTGGATCTGTGAGGATGTGAAGTTCACTTATTTAGGCAGGGGTTACACCATTGATTTAATTATCTTACCCCTGGCCTCTGTCAATTTGATTTTGGGGATGGATTGGTTGTCTCGGAACTGCGCAATGATTGATTGTTGCGGGAAGAGGTTGTTGTTATCTCACGAGAGGCCGTCTGTTTGTCCGTCTTTGTATTTGTCTGTCAGTCAGACTGTGAAAGCCTTGAAGGCTGGAGATCTGGGTTATGTCTTGTTGGGCGGATTGGTGGGTGATAAAAAGGAGGAGATTTCTGCTATACCAGTTGTTAATGAGTTTGAGGATGTATTTCCGGATGAGATACCGGAATTCCCACCAGAGAGAGAGATTGAATTCTCGATTGATTTATTGCCTGGTGTGGGGCCGATCTCTTTGGCTCCATACCGGATGTCTCCACTTGAGTTGGCTGAATTGAAGAAACACATTGAAGAATTATCTGCGAAGAATTTTATTAGGCCGAGTGTGTCTCCGTGGGGAGCATCGGTGATATTTGTAAAGAAAAAGGATGGTAGCATGAGATTGTGCACTGACTACCGACAGCTGAATAAAGTGACTATTAAGAACCGGTACCCATTACCGCGTATTGATGATTTATTAGATCAGTTGAGGGGTGCCTGTGTATTTTCAAAGATTGATCTCCGGTCCGGATATCACCAGATTCGGATTAAACCGGAGGATGTACCTAAAACAGCTTTCCGATCCAGATATGGACATTTTGAGTATCAAGTGATTCCTTTCGGGCTTACTAATGCCCCGGCGGTGTTCATGGATTATATGAACCGCATTTTTAAACCGTATTTGGACCAGTTCGTGATTGTATTTATTGATGACATCCTGATCTATTCTAAGAGTAAAGAGGAGCACATGGACCATTTGAGGACTGTGTTGCAGGTGTTGAAAGACAAGAAACTGTATGCTAAGCCGTCTAAGTGTGAATTCTGGTTGTCTGAGGTGCAATTTTTGGGTCATGTTATTTCTGCAAGTGGTGTGGCAGTGGATCCAAGCAAGATTGAAGCGGTGAGTGACTGGGAAAGACCTAAGACTGTGACTGAGATTAGAAGTTTTCTGGGGCTTGCTGGCTATTATCGCCGATTTATTCAGGGATTTTCTGCAATGGTTCTACCGTTGACTCGATTAACACGAAAGGATACTCCTTTTGTGTGGACCCAGGAATGTGAGGACTGTTTTCTGCTACTGAAAGAGAAATTGACTACTGCTCCGGTGTTGACTCTACCTGATCCGGAGGGTGAGTTTGTATTATATTGTGACGCTTCTAAGAAAGGTTTAGGGAGCGTGCTGATGCAGGAAGGAAAAGTAATTGCATATGCGTCTAGGCAGTTGAGGCCACATGAAGAAAATTATCCGACGCATGACTTAGAATTGGCTGCTATTGTTTTTGCCTTGAAAATTTGGAGGCATTTTCTGTATGGGATGAAATTTGCTGTGTTCAGCGACCATAAAAGTTTGAAATATTTATTTGATCAGAAGGAGCTGAATATGAGGCAGCGTAGATGGGTTGAATTCTTGAAAGATTATGACTTTGAGCTGAAATACCACCCGGGAAAGGCCAATGTTGTGGCCGATGCATTGAGTAGGAAGTCTGTTAACTTATCTCAAATGATGATGTGGGACAATGAAGTGATTGAGCAATTCCGTGATATGAAAATAACGGATTTCTTTGCAGGAAGAATGTGTGATATGGAGTTGACTCGAATTGAGAACGAGCTGCACGAGAAGATTAAAGAGACTCAGATTCGCAATGAGAGTATAAAGTATTTGAAAGGCCAGAGTGGCATATCTGTGAATGAACAAGGACTACTATTATATCAGGGCAGGATTGTTGTGCCCAAGGAACTTGCTGAGGAAGTTATGACTGAGGCCCATAAGGGTCAATATTCTATCCACCCAGGTGCCACAAAGATGTACCAAGATTTGAAAGTTAAGTTCTGGTGGCCTGGTATGAAAAGGGATGTTGCCGAGTACGTGTCTAAGTGCTTGGTGTGCCAGAAAGTGAAAATAGAGCATCAGAAACCTGCTGGATTACTTCAGCCGCTGGATATACCTGAATGGAAATGGGAAAGTATTTCTATGGATTTTGTTGTTGGATTGCCGAGGACTCAAGCTGGTTATGATTCGATTTGGGTTATTGTGGACCGACTTACGAAGTCTGCACATTTCCTACCAGTACGAGTGGACTACACTACAGAGAAGTTGGCTACATTGTATGTGAAGGAGATTGTTAGACTCCATGGGATACCGATTAGCATTGTGAGTGATCGGGACCCGAAGTTTACTTCACGATTTTGGGGAGCTTTGCAGCAGGCTTTTGGCACTCAGCTTCGACTGAGCACTGCTTATCACCCGCAGACTGATGGTCAGACTGAGAGGACCATACAGACACTTGAGGATATGCTGAGAGCTTGCACACTGGAACAGGGTAATGCCTGGGATAGGTACTTGCCACTGGTGGAGTTTTCTTATAATAACAGTTTTCATTCCAGTCTGGGTATGGCACCATATGAGGTTTTGTATGGCAGGAGGTGTCGTACGCCCACTTGTTGGACTGAGGTAGGCGATAAAGAGAGATTTGGTCCGGATTTTGTGCAGGAAACGACAGTGCAAATTGAAATGATCAGAGAGAAATTGAAACAGGCACAGAATCGGCAGAAGAGCTACTACGACAATAAGCATAGACCGCTGGAATTGAGGAAGGTGACCATGTATTTGTACGTTTGTCGCCGGTCACAGGTGTTGGCCGTGCGTTGGGTGTGAGGAAGCTGAGTCCACGGTTTATTGGGCCATATCAGATTATGAAAAGAGTAGGATTGGTGGCCTATCAGCTTGCCTTACCCCCGCAGTTATCTAATCTACATGATGTCTTTCATGTGTCGCAGTTGCGACGTTATGTTCCGGATGAGTCACATATTGTGATGCCGGATAATATTGAAATCAGGGAGAACTTGAAGACTCCCATTGGTCCTATTGCAGTATTGGACCGCAGTGAAAAGAGACTGAGAAGTAAAGTGATTCCCATGCTGAAGATTCAGTGGGAAGGCCGCACACCTGAGGAGGCTACTTGGGAGCGGGAGGACGAGATTCTCCGGCTGTATCCTGAGTTAGTGAGCAGGTATGATTTAATTTTGCGGACAAAATTTCAAAAAGGTGGGGTGAATATAACACCTCAAGTATTTAAATGTTTATTTTAATGTTATATTGTGAAATGAAAGTTGATGGATTAGTGAAAATCCAAGTTTTATGGCCAAAAGGGGCAAAAGGGCAAAATTGTAAATTGCCAACCGTGTGCTAAGAGGCTTAAATGTTGAGTTAGAGATCTCAAATGACAAAAGTAAGGTTGGAAATGGAATCAGGGCGAAAAATTGAGTAAATAGGCAAATTTGGGAAAAATCGATGAATAGTGAATTTTTAGTGTTAAATACTGAGGTGTGAGTGTACCAATAGGTGTGAAATTTTTATCGTTATTTTGGAGAAAGAAAAATATGTTATGGACTGGAAAAATATTTAGATTAAGGAGTTGTGATCGGAATTTTTATCGGAGTGAAAGTTAGATCGCGTGTGGGACCCGTGTGACCGAAGTCACTTGGGCCACCTCCCTTTTTCTTTTTCTTTTCCTTCTTCTTCCTCCATTCTCCCGTGCGCACCTACAGAGAGGAAAAGAGAGCAAAAACCTCCATTCTCCATTTTCTTCCCATTTCTTCGTTTCTCCACCGAATCGCTTGGTTTTGGTGTTGAAATCTATCGTAAACAACCTTCCAAAGCCATTGGTAGCATCTAGAAGCCTTGAATCCACCTCTTTGGCCACGTTTTTGGCAAACTCAGATTCGACCCATTAGTGTTCTTGGAGATTTCTTGGAGTTTTGAGCTTCAAATGGTTTAGTGAAGCCTTGGTGGTGATCATACTACTCATTGTAAGTATATTTGTGGTCTCTTTATAGTTGATTCCATAGATCTATGAATATGTGTTCAAACCTTTGATTTTAGATGTGTGATGATAGAGAGCCCAAATGCAAAAATGCTATTAGATGAAAAGGCCTTAGAATCATGTTTGTAAGCTAGAAATGCTATGTTAATTTTTGGTGAAAAATATGGATTTGTAACTTAGGCAAAATTTGAGGAATTTTGATGAAAAATGAGTTTTGAGTAAATTGGATTTAATGATTGTTGTAGGGTGCCTCACACGGTTGGATTTGTGAAAAGTTAAATTGGAGCATACGTTTGGAACGGATTGCTAAGGATTAAGGTAAACTCTTGGAACTTGGGTTTAATCCCTAGTGAGCTCCACCACACCTAGAGGAAGGTTGTGGTTGGATTATGTAGTGATGACATGATGTGTTTGTATGCTTGTATGCATATTGCTTGTATTGTGTGAAAATTGTGTGTGGTCACTGATCAGTTGACAAGTGGAGTTTGGTCATCCGCTGGATTCATCCTTGTGAGAATGCCAGTCGGGTATTGCCGTGGAGTCGACTCTGGGAGCGGCGCCGGGATGATCCAAACGTGGGACGTCCGCCGGATAGGGCTCATGAGGAGTTCCGGTTGGGTATTGCCATGGAGTCTTCTCAACCATGGGAGAGGCGCCAGGACTGTCCAGGGAGTTATATGATGGAGTCCTTGAACATGAATCCATGAGTGGATGTTCTTGGGTGTCTCCAGGAGGATGGTGATATTGTTTTACTTGCATGCCATATTATGTCATTTTGATACATTTTAGTGAGCCATGGAGTGGAGAGAGCCTCTAGCTCCATTGGTTTACTGAGATATATCCGTATATCTCACCCCGTGTTTGGGGGACCACATTTCAGGTCACTATGAGCCGGGAGGAGCTTCGGGCAAGAAGCCCGTATAGTGGACGTTGGATGGGCATGCGGTGCAATGGATTGCATGGCTTTTTGGAGGAGTTTATGGAGTGCACATAGCATACCATTAGTATTTTGAGACTTAGGTCATGAACATATTGCATGATGTCATTTCCATGCTTTTGTTAGTGTTCATGGTCATATGCTAAGTCTTGTTTATGTTTGTTTATTCATGGCTTGGATAACTGTATATTTTGAGTGAGCATGGGACTTGTCCATTGCCACATTCATAGCCTTGATGTCTTGATGTGTAATGATGTAAAAATGGTCCATATGTACATGTAAATGGCCATTATTTGAGGATGATGTAAATGATGTTAAACTTAAGGAAAATGCATGATGGAAGGGCCTAGAGCCATCATTAGGACATGATTATGTGTTATGTGGAGTATCAAGGGGTTAGGGATGGATTACACACCCTTTTTGGGGCTCAAAACAGCTGTAATCTGTCATTTTGCTGCATAGTAATCGATTACCCAAGCATGGTAATCGATTACCATGCAACAGGGGACGAAAATTGGCTACTGTCTGCACTGGTAATCGATTACTGGCCTTTGGTAATCGATTACCATGTGTGGTAATCGATTACCAAGAGTTGGTAATCGATTACCAGAACAGAGGATTCAGAAAATTGGCTACTGCCTCATTTTTGACAGGTGGTAATCGATTACCACCCACTGGTAATCGATTACCACAGTGTAAATTTTGAAAATTCAGGTTTTTCTAGACTAAAAGAAAGGGGTATAACTTGATGGGTAGAACTCCAAATGATACGTGGTTTGAAACCACGCGTAGACCACGTAAAGGACTACAACTTGGTAAAAGATGAGAGTAAGATGGTGAGTTTAAATGAAACGAATAAAAAGAATGATTTATGATGTTAGAAAGTGTATGATTCCGCAAATGGCATTTACAATTATAGTGTGGTTTTAATTGATTACGGAAAGTGTATTTATGAAAAAGAAAAGGAATATGTTAAAAGAAAAATTTGCCCGTAATTTAATTAACCCGATCACTGTGATTGTAACTGCGCTTAATATCATAATCAATGTTAACAATACCGGTGTACAACGGGCTGTTACAGCGGCGGAGATTCCATCATTGATGACCAAGGGAAAGTCATCATTGGCATCTTCTCCATCTTCTTCAGTGGCGATGCGGATGCAAGAGCAATGTTCCAAGGATGAAAAGAAAGTTGTAGTTAAACAATTGATAAACCACATGGCCACACCATGAGGCTTTCCACAACTCGAAGAGCCTTGGCTCGATGATGAGGAGCGAGAAGAGGTAGTGGTTGCCATGGATTGAAATTATCACAACGCAGCCAAAATAGGAATCACGAGCTTAAGAAGATTTAGGTTTTGTAGGTAGGCTCTATCGGTGTAAATAGTCTGCGGGATAAAAAAACTTGGTGATTCAACTCGATGGTTATCTCATCCATTGGGAGCCTTTAAATAGGCGCAAATAGATATTCAGGTTACAAAAGTAAAAACCGTAATAAATACTACGGTTACAAAAGTAAATACCCTATCCACGGTTACAAAAGATAATAAATACTACAGTTACAAAAGTAAATACCCTATCTACGGTTACAAAAGATATTCTTATAACGGCTAATATACCGTTACATAATAATATTCTCATTACGACTAATATTCCGTTACATACAATATCAAACACTCCCCCTCAAGTTGGAGCGTAAGAGATAGAAGTCTTACACTCAATCTTGATAATTGATCCACTTATATCCAATGGCTCACATTACTAAAAAATTAGAGGATATATAAGTGGGATCAACGGATAAGATTAAGAGTGTAAGTTACACGGGTGTAAAATGATCCTGCCCCATATATATATATATATATATTTAATTTACACTTGTGTAATAATAATATGTTTTAAATCAAATTTTAACCGGTTGATTTCTGTGTATCTAACGTCTAGGAAGCACGGACACTTGTAAAAACAGGAAGAGTCGGGTCCGACACGCTCCGACACGGCGACACGCTCCGACACGGTGTCGGACACGCGGTTGACTTTTTCCGACACGTTGACCATTCCGACACGTGAATTTGACCGTTTTCCGACACGTTGACCATTCCGACACGCGAATTTGACCGTGTCCGACACGTTCAAATGGCATTATCGCAATTTTTTTAAATTTTTTTTATTTTTTTTAAATTTTTTTAAAAAAAATTTAAATTTTTTTTAATAAAAAATTTAAAATATATTAATAAAGCTTCCACCTGATCATATCAATTTTATTTTTTTTGTCTTTTTTCCCTTAAGTAGATAAGAGATCATCCCAGCATCATTGTTGTCAATTCCTATTACGCTCTTGTTGTATCTCATTCTCTCTGATCTCTCTCTAATATGATTTGTTCTCTCTATTTGATATTATATCTCTCTCATCCCAGTTTTTTTTTTTTATTAAATATTAAATGAAATATACAATATATAAATTAAAAATATTATTTAATATTAAAACGTGTCCCAACGTGTCGAAATCCAAAAAAATTTAGAATTGACGTGTCGGAGTGTCGTGTCGTGTCGTGTCACGTGTCGCGTATCGTATCGGTGCTACATAGTCTAACGTTATCATTTATTAGAAATTAATAATTAATTAATTAATGTGATCTAATAAATCTCAATAGTTAGATTCAGGGAATCAACAGTTAAGATTTGGTGTAAGTTGACCATATCCTATATATATATATATATATATATATATATATATATATATATATATATATATATATATATATATATGATAGATTATTTTGCCTACGTTTGCCTACCCCTTTCATTATCGTTTGATTACAATCTAATCCAACGATCCGTATTTGCGAAATAAAATAAACCCTTTTTCTCTCTTTCTTTCTCCTCACTTTATCCCACACCCTTTTTCTCTCCTCCCCTTTCTCTCTTCCTCTACGCTATACCTAATTTCTTTTTCCTTTTCTGTTATTATTACATGAGATAAATAATTTTTCTACACACACAAAAAGGGATTGGGTCCCACCACTCTTTTTTCTCTCTCCTCTTACCTATGGTTCCCACTTATACTTTTATCTCTACAACATGAGGTAATATTTTTCCTACATAATAAGAAAAATATATCCTAAAGATTAATATGGTAGATTGAAAGTGAAAACAATGTACCTTTTTGGGTAAGAAAAAGAAGAAGGTAGGGTAACAAAATAAATGACTAAATAAATAATTGAATCTCTAATATACTGATCACAAAGATTACATGTGCAAATATGCAATCATCTAAGTAGGAGAGAGATAAATGAGTCGATGATAAAAATTGAATCTCTGATGATATAATTATAAATTTATAACATTATAATTTTCAAATGTTTAATAATTATTTATAGGGTTAATAGTTTCTCCTCGTGCAGAATAAATTATTAACTTTCCTATGTATAGATAAAAAAAAGATGGGATCCACCATATTAAAAAAAATTAAGCAGGATTTTTTATGGGTCTGCACTCTGCAGTAGGGGATTTTTTTTTTATCTTGCAGCAGGTTTATGAAAAAACGTACCCCTTATTTATATTGTTTTTTTGGAAGATGACATATTTTTCTGAATATTTTATTATATAAAGAAGATATATGTAATTAACATCAAAAAATGGGAGGTTGTCTTCGATATTTTTGTAATGAACTAATGAAGTTACTTATACATACATAACTATTGTGGCAATAGCCCCTTTAAGAGCGATATTGGTATAAACTAGTGCGGGATTGTGATTATTTTGCCATCTTTTGGCAATTTTTTATTTTATTTTTACCAAAATGTTATGTTATCAAACTCATTACACTGTGCGGTAAGATTATGGCACCATATCAGCAAGTTTAAGGCCATATAATCTCGTTGCACTGTGTTGCGAGATTACATAGCAGAGCCTAATTCGCTGCATTGTGAAGCGTTTTATGTGGCACCAGTAACAATTTGACATGTGGATTAAGAGGACGAATAAATGCTGATTTATTTTTTATTTTATTTTTGAAAAAAATAATAAACAATAAAGATGATGGAGCGTCAATGGGAAAACGATAAAGACGAATTAATTACTAATAAATACTATTTTTTTTGTTTTCTTTTTGAAAAATATAATACACAATAAAGACGATGGAGAGACGATTTAATGTCGAATAAATGCTAATTTGTTTTTTATTTTCTTTTTGGAAAATATAATACACAATAAAGACGATGGAGTGTCCATGGAAAAACGATAAAGACGATTTAAAGTCCAATAAATGTTGATTTATTTTTTGTTTTCCTTTTGGAAATATAATACACAATAAAGATGATGTAGTGCCATAGAAAAATGATAAAGATGATTTAATGTCAAATAAATACTGATTTATTTTTGTTTTCATTTAAAAAAAGATAATACACAATAAAAACGTAGGAGTGTCCAAATGGATTATTCATGGGAAAATGATAAAGACGATTTAATGTCCAATAAATACTGATTTGTTTTTTATTTTCTTTTTGAAAAATATTATACAGAATAAAGACGATGGAGTGTCAAATAGAGTATCAATGGACATAGGAACAATTAGGGTTTGTCAAATATGAGAACAATTCAAGAAAATGTAAATAATTCAAAAGTTCTTTAGAAACTCAAGAACACAAGATTCAAGGTTGGGAAAAGATTTGAGAAAATTATGCGGTAAAGAGAAACAAACACCTTTACGACCCCCCCTTGCAATTTGGATTACAATTACGTTTACTTATTCAATTGATCAAACGATTCATCATCTTTTATACGATTAGTTAATCCCTAATTCCTTAGTGACTTTAACATTATTAACTCTATTAGAATCCTAATCCCTTAGAAATCCCTTTTCAAGTTAAACCTTAGAATCAATGAATCTTTAACGTTCGCGGTTCATGTAGCCTATCCCTAGTGCATACATAAATCGTTATCTTACCCTTTGTCAAGAATTAGAATTCCAATATCCCTATTGAAAACCCTAACCCTCGCAATCTTAATAGATTGATCAGTTACAAAAGAATTATAGAATGAAGAACTGGGAAAGATAAATTCAATTCAATTTAATAAATAAACATAAACTTCAACAAAACTACAAGGGGTTCATATCAAGGGTTGTTACCCTTACCACAATAATAAAACTAGCCAGACATATTCATATTTGACAAAATAAACATAAAAGAAAATATAATTCAGAACCGAAAGAATAGAAAAAAGATGAAGATCTTCCATCTTGATCGTTCGAATTTTCGAAAATCCAAGAAGCTCCCAAAAATTCTCACTCTCTTTGTTTTTTCCATCTCCTTGTTGTCAAAAAGTTACTTCTCTCCTTGTTTCTGATCCTTTGATTACACTTGCCCTCCAATTGGGCCCCTTTTTGAGTAATTCGATTCAGATTAAAATTAAAAGTATCACCCACGCACTTTGTGCCAACTCTGGCGCAATTTGCACGGGCAAATAAAGCTGAAGATGTCAACTGGCGCACTTTGCGCCAAGTCCCGCGCACTTTGCGCCAGCTTCGCGCACTTTGCTCCAATGAACAGAGGCAAAATGGATCAAGTGGCGCACTTTCCGCCAAGTCCCGCGCAAAATGCGCCAGCTGGAAAACTGCACTTCTCTCAGTTAGTGATGGCGGTGCCGCCGTCACGGTGGCGGCGGAGATTCCATCATTGATGACCAAGGGAAAGTCATCATTGGCATCTTCTCCATCTTCTTCAGTGGCGATGCGGATGCAAGAGCAATGTTCCAAGGATGAAAAGAAAGCTGTAGTTAAACAATTGATAAACCACATGGCCACACCATGAGGCTTTCCACAACTCGAAGAGCCTTGGCTCGATGATGAGGAGCGAGAGGTAGTGGTTGCCATGGATTGAAATTATCACAACGCAGCCAAAATAGGAATCACGAGCTTAAGAAGATTTAGGTTTTGTAGGTAGGCTCTATCGGTGTAAATAGTCTGCGGGATAAAAAAACTTGGTGATTCAACTCGATGGTTATCTCATCCATTGGGAGCCTTTAAATAGGCGCAAATAGATATTCAGGTTACAAAAGTAAAAACCGTAATAAATACTACGGTTACAAAAGTAAATACCCTATCCACGGTTACAAAAGATAATAAATACTACAGTTACAAAAGTAAATACCCTATCTACGGTTACAAAAGATATTCTTATAACGGCTAATATACCGTTACATAATAATATTCTCATTACGACTAATATTCCGTTACATACAATATCAAACACTCCCCCTCAAGTTGGAGCGTAAGAGATAGAAGTCTTACACTCAATCTTGATAATTGATCCACTTATATCCAATGGCTCACATTACTAAAAAATTAGAGCCCTTATATATAAGTGGGATAAACGGATAAGATTAAGAGTGTAAGTTACACGGGTGTAAAATGATCCTGCCCCATATATATATATATATATATATATATATATATATATATATATATATATATTTACACTTGTGTAATAATAATATGTTTTAAATCAAATTTTAACCGGTTGATTTCTGTGTATCTAACGTCTAGGAAGCACGGACACTTGTAAAAACAGGAAGAGTCGGGTCCGACACGCTCCGACACGGCGACACGCTCCGACACGGTGTCGGACACGCGGTTGACTTTTTCCGACACGTTGACCATTCCGACACGCGAATTTGACCGTTTTCCGACACGTTGACCATTCCGACACGCGAATTTGACCGTGTCCGACACGGTCAAATGGCATTTTCGCAATTTTTTTAAATTTTTTTTATTTTTTTTAAATTTTTTTAAAAAAAATTTAAATTTTTTTTTATAAAAAATTTAAAATATATTAATAAAGCTTCCACCTGATCATATCAATTTTATTTTTTTTGTCTTTTTTCCCTTAAGTAGATAAGAGATCATCCCAGCATCATTGTTGTCAATTCCTATTACGCTCTTGTTGTATCTCATTCTCTCTGATCTCTCTCTAATATGATTTGTTCTCTCTATTTGATATTATATCTCTCTCATCCCAGTTTTTTTTTTTTTATTAAAGCTTCCATCTTTATAACGTGTTGATGGGTATTATTAATTTAGTTTCATTTTTTTGTTAAATTATTAAATATTAAATGAAATATACAATATATAAATTAAAAATATTATTTAATATTAAAACGTGTCCCAACGTGTCGAAATCCAAAAAAATTTAGAATTGACGTGTCGGAGTGTCGTGTCGTGTCGTGTCACGTGTCGCGTATCGTATCGGTGCTACATAGTCTAACGTTATCATTTATTAGAAATTAATAATTAATTAATTAATGTGATCTAATAAATCTCAATAGTTAGATTCAGGGAATCAACAGTTAAGATTTGGTGTAAGTTGACCATATCCTATATATATATATATATATATATATATATATGATAGATTATTTTGCCTACGTTTGCCTACCCCTTTCATTATCGTTTGATTACAATCTAATCCAACGATCCGTATTTGCGAAATAAAATAAACCCTTTTTCTCTCTTTCTTTCTCCTCACTTTATCCCACACCCTTTTTCTCTCCTCCCCTTTCTCTCTTCCTCTACGCTATACCTAATTTCTTTTTCCTTTTCTGTTATTATTACATGAGATAAATAATTTTTCTACACACACAAAAAGGGATTGGGTCCCACCACTCTTTTTTCTCTCTCCTCTTACCTATGGTTCCCACTTATACTTTTATCTCTACAACATGAGGTAATATTTTTCCTACATAATAAGAAAAATATATCCTAAAGATTAATATGGTAGATTGAAAGTGAAAACAATGTACCTTTTTGGGTAAGAAAAAGAAGAAGGTAGGTAACAAAATAAATGACTAAATAAATAATTGAATCTCTAATATACTGATCACAAAGATTACATGTGCAAATATGCAATCATCTAAGTAGGAGAGAGATAAATGAGTCGATGATAAAAATTGAATCTCTGATGATATAATTATAAATTTATAACATTATAATTTTCAAATGTTTAATAATTATTTATAGGGTTAATAGTTTCTCCTCGTGCAGAATAAATTATTAACTTTCCTATGTATAGATAAAAAAAAGATGGGATCCACCATATTAAAAAAAATTAAGCAGGATTTTTTATGGGTCTGCACTCTGCAGTAGGGGATTTTTTTTTTATCTTGCAGCAGGTTTATGAAAAAACGTACCCCTTATTTATATTGTTTTTTTGGAAGATGACATATTTTTCTGAATATTTTATTATATAAAGAAGATATATGTAATTAACATCAAAAAATGGGAGGTTGTCTTCGATATTTTTGTAATGAACTAATGAAGTTACTTATTACATAACTATTGTGGCAATAGCCCCTTTAAGAGCGATATTGGTATAAACTAGTGCGGGATTGTGATTATTTTGCCATCTTTTGGCAATTTTTTATTTTATTTTTACCAAAATGTTATGTTATCAAACTCATTACACTGTGCGGTAAGATTATGGCACCATATCAGCAAGTTTAAGGCCATATAATCTCGTTGCACTGTGTTGCGAGATTACATAGCAGAGCCTAATTCGCTGCATTGTGAAGCGTTTTATGTGGCACCAGTAACAATTTGACATGTGGATTAAGAGGACGAATAAATGCTGATTTATTTTTTATTTTATTTTTGAAAAAAATAATAAACAATAAAGATGATGGAGCGTCAATGGGAAAACGATAAAGACGAATTAATTACTAATAAATACTATTTTTTTTGTTTTCTTTTTGAAAAATATAATACACAATAAAGACGATGGAGAGACGATTTAATGTCGAATAAATGCTAATTTGTTTTTTATTTTCTTTTTGGAAAATATAATACACAATAAAGACGATGGAGTGTCCATGGAAAAACGATAAAGACGATTTAAAGTCCAATAAATGTTGATTTATTTTTTGTTTTCCTTTTGGAAATATAATACACAATAAAGATGATGTAGTGCCATAGAAAAATGATAAAGATGATTTAATGTCAAATAAATACTGATTTATTTTTGTTTTCATTTAAAAAAAAGATAATACACAATAAAAACGTAGGAGTGTCCAAATGGATTATTCATGGGAAAATGATAAAGACGATTTAATGTCCAATAAATACTGATTTGTTTTTTATTTTCTTTTTGAAAAATATTATACAGAATAAAGACGATGGAGTGTCAAATAGAGTATCAATGGACATAGGAACAATTAGGGTTTGTCAAATATGAGAACAATTCAAGAAAATGTAAATAATTCAAAAGTTCTTTAGAAACTCAAGAACACAAGATTCAAGGTTGGGAAAAGATTTGAGAAAATTATGCGGTAAAGAGAAACAAACACCTTTACGACCCCCCCTTGCAATTTGGATTACAATTACGTTTACTTATTCAATTGATCAAACGATTCATCATCTTTTATACGATTAGTTAATCCCTAATTCCTTAGTGACTTTAACATTATTAACTCTATTAGAATCCTAATCCCTTAGAAATCCCTTTTCAAGTTAAACCTTAGAATCAATGAATCTTTAACGTTCGCGGTTCATGTAGCCTATCCCTAGTGCATACATAAATCGTTATCTTACCCTTTGTCAAGAATTAGAATTCCAATATCCCTATTGAAAACCCTAACCCTCGCAATCTTAATAGATTGATCAGTTACAAAAGAATTATAGAATGAAGAACTGGGAAAGATAAATTCAATTCAATTTAATAAATAAACAATATAATTCAGAACCGAAAGAATAGAAAAAAGATGAAGATCTTCCATCTTGATCGTTCGAATTTTCGAAAATCCAAGAAGCTCCCAAAAATTCTCACTCTCTTTGTTTTTTCCATCTCCTTGTTGTCAAAAAGTTACTTCTCTCCTTGTTTCTGATTCAAGATGAGAAATGAGTGAGAAAACTTAATGTGAAATCAAGTGATTAGTATAGGAACCAAGTGACAATAAAGTGCGAAAGTAAGAGGTTAATGAAAGAACTGATGTGTAAAGTGTGCAGAGAGTGTGGAATATTGTGGTCAGCAAGAGAGTTAATGTGTAATTCAAGATGAAAATGATAAGATTTGTTAGTGAACTGAGGTATAAATTCAGTGCAAGGATTGAGGTGAAGTAGTTATCTGTGATTCGATGGAAATGATTGGGAGATCCCTGTGTGATGGGAAATGTGAAACTTATACTGAGAAATTGAGATGTGTACAGAACTTTGAGAAAATTTAGCAATTATGGATTAGGGATTATGTTATGAACCATGACAAGTGATTAGTCAAAGTAAAAGAGTAAACAATCTGTGAGAAGAATAAGCAAGGAAGAGATAATGGACTACGGACTGACCGGTAACAAGACAGAAGGAACTATTACGAGTTAGAAAACGTGTACGAAATTACGAAGAGAATGTGGATTATTATAACCGTGATTATGTTATAAACCAGGTCAGGGGGTAACCGAAATGAAAGTAAACTACCAGTGAGAAGAATGACACGAGAGAGTAAGATGAATTAACTTATATGTAACAGGTGTATATTATACCACTAC
>JAVKPL010011383.1:0-49128 GCA_032173675.1 Gastrolobium villosum | reverse complement strand
GTTACATATATTAGCATCTGAGTCAAAAAAACAAAAGCGGTAACATGAAAAGATTTGGGTCACAAAAGTAATTCATGTGCAGAGCACTTGGCATGTTTGTCATCTAGTGAAGAAGGTTAATCATGAACCCGTAGAATTTGATTCAATTGTCACCCTCCTGAATCTGTGACAGTATAAGATGTATTCTATAAGGATGGCCTAATCTAATTAAAACAAGTGTCAATTTGGGATATCCATAAGTTCTTAACAAAACATCTGCTGTACTCTCCGAACATTCACATGCCTTTGCAAGAAAGGCGAAATAAAATATATTGATAACAAACAAGAAAGAAGAAATGATGTATCTACGCTCTTGAAATGCTGTTGAATAAAGTAGTATGTTTTTCACTAAGATTTTATTATGATCTTCAAACATTATTCAAAAAGGATTTTTCATCATTGAAATGTTAGAAATATATGATTGACTAACACTTTAGGTGAAAATCACAATAATAATTTTATATTTTTCTAATACATTCTTTCCCATATAAGCCTATTGGGTTTGCAGGATCAAATTTGTGACCACAAAGACTCTAATAACATATAAATTAACAATTCAACAAAAGAAACTTAGTTGTAAAGTGAAGGATATATATATTAATAATTTTATATTTCTTTAATTAAAATGATGATATATTAAAATTAAGGCATAAGGACATTCATGAAATTTTAAAAATAGCTATGATAGTTGTTTCGTACGTGGTCGAAGAATCATTCGGATACTAGACTTGATACTAGACTTGTGTAGATTAATTAGTCTAGCGGGCTAGACCATTGAATAGGTATATATAAACCTCATTCTCTAATGAAATAAAGAAAATGCAGAAGAACAATTAAAAGATAAGCCTGTTCTATGATTGAGGTCACATGTTATTGGGCAAGGTTTAGCCCGGAATAAAAATGGAATAGAATCTGAATTAGGTTTATCTTCAACTGAAGCCAACTAGTCAATATATATAATACGTTCTAATACTAGCTGGAGATTTTGGTTGTTATATGCAATTTTGGCTCGTTCTTTCCAAACATTGGTGGATAAATTTAAAATAAGAAATAAACTCTAAACATGGATTAATTTATTACAGCCAAAGAGGAGGAGAATGTGTTAGTGATGTAGGAAAGAATAAAAAAAAGGCTTAACGGTCCTCTACAATATGATATGATAGATATATGCGCCCAGAGGAGAATTGCTAGCTAGGGGATATTTCCATTTTAATTTGCTCGGGACGCGTACCTATTCATGTGACGGAAAGCAGTGCATTTTATCATCGATAATAACCCACTTTCCCATTTCCACCCCTCTCTCTCTCTCTGCCAACTTAATGGGGCACTTCATCAAAAGCTGCGAAAGAACATGGTTTCATAGCTCATATTTCAGGAAATGAATGTGTAAAAAATGGAAGTGGATCCTCTCTGTCAAATAGCGTCATATTATTTGATAATAATCACTTATTTAAAAATTATATATTTTTCTCTCTTTTATTTCATCATGAATGAATAGTTATGATCAAATAACATGGTCACATTGTCACTTTTCTACATGAGAGGATTCACTCTCATAAAAAAAATCATAATATAATCACATGGAATATTATAATCATATAAAAGGTGAATTAATGATTATGATTTTTACAATTATCTATTCTAATATTTTTTATGATTTTCACATTACCTTTTATATTTATTTTTTCACATGATCCAGATATCATATTTCATGGTTCATGCACACTCCATAGTGGTACAAAGACTCGTGATGGTCAGTCCTCCACTTGCTATAATCATATATGGAAGTTTTCCATGGATTTTATTATAAATTTAGTTCAGAATGACTTTTGCTTTTATTTTAAAGGCTAAGGACGATGATGCAATCCAAGTCTTCACCTGAATGAGATTTTATGTGGCTGTATTAGGGTGGACACCACATGTAAAAGGGAGAAAGAAAGGTCTATCAATGCACCCCGTATATAATGGTACATAGTAGTTTTGTATATATGACATTATGGCACTTAGGAAACCAATTTCTCCTAATAACCAATAAGTCCTTAGATTTATGGTAAGCTGTGTGCATTGTAAATGATGGAGAATAAATCGCGCCATTTAAGAGAGAAAAGAGATAAATAAAGCTAAGAATAGAGAGTTGACAAGAAAATAAAGGTATGCGTCTCACCTCTTTGAACAGTAAAATGATATAAATTGTGTCATTTAAACTGATAAACACTTTTCACATATTTTATTAAGTCTTATACTAAGCCACATTATAGTTTTGTTCTCATGCTTGTGAAGTTCACCATTCATCACCTACATTAATCTTATCAGAAAGCTGAGTTTTGTTCTCTATTATTTGAGGTTTGGTTTAATGTATTTTGTGCGTTGCGTTTGTTGGGTCATTACCATTGTGAATTTGAGAATGTCCTATATCATCAGAGTGTTCAGAGGAGCAAATTTCAAAGCAGTACTTGTCTCGGTAATAAGGCTCATTGGGTTAGTGGCAGGAGCTCCATAATTAAGCATCAATATCGAGACAGAGAATGTGAGTGGGAGGTACAGAATATGGGATGCACCATAATAATCTCCACCATCTCTTACAAGTGCCACTTGCACACTGCTAAATGTGCTCGCAAGTGGCACCAATTTATCTCCATAAGAATTTGTTTCTAAGCATTGAGATCTTGTGACATCAAAAATTAATATTCCTTTATGTTATTTTACTATCACAATTTAATATAGAAAATAAAATAAAATAAAAAAGTATATGATAATATAATCAGTTAGTGGTGCGTTTAATTTTTTTATTTTATATTTAAAATTAAAATACTAGTTTTTATTAATCCATGTAGGTATAGATTTAAAGAGGATAAATATTTGATTACCAAAAAAAATGCTGAGTATGTGGCGGGCATGTCGGCCACTACAATTTTATTCATTTGCCAGCCTTGCTTACTGATATAGGCAAGCTCTAAAGATCAAGAATAAGATGAAGCTAGCAATAGTTTATTCCAAGGACGAGATGACTAGAAAACTTTGACCCACGTTCTTTCTTTTGCTGTGTATGCATCCTTACAATTATTGTTAAGTATGTAACTTGATCTTCTATTTTATAAACTTAAACCTTACCCAAACATGTATCCCATTTTACTTTTTGTTGTTGTTGTTCAATACATAGAGGAATTTAATACAAGGATAAAATTGTCATAAAATTTTTCTTATTTGGGAAAATGGAACACTAAATAAAAATGCACCCGATGCATATTAACTTTTCTCCAACATCAGACTAGGCCCAATGATGTTGGGCCAATGTATTTTTCAACTTTTTTATCTTGATCTGTTGATTGCAACATTGCATAGCTTGGAAGGTGTATGTCATTTTAAATTATACAATTTATGTTATTTCATAAATACAAAGAGATAAGACCCACTTTTTTTTTTTACTTTGTTTTTTTCAACCCCACAATAAATTAAAACATTACTTTTATCTCACTGTTTTCAGATTTCAATATTCTAGAATAGAAATATATTGATAGGTTTCTTTTTTTTAATAGAAGAAAAGTTGATACCTTTATTTTATTTTTATTTTTTTATTTTTTCAGTTAGACCCATACCTCTTTGTGTCTATGAAATGTCACAACTTGTGTTATTTAAAATGACACAGTTTTCTTCTTGACTATTCTACGTGGAGGAATTGATTGCTCAAAGTTCGAACAAGTGGTTTTATCACACTTTTATGGGACAAAATTATTAATGCATGAGAAGAGTGGTTTTTGGAAAGAGGGATTCAAGCAACAGTCAAAAGATTTTTATTTTGTTTTTTAGAAAATTACAAAAACCATCAGTTGGGTGAACTTCGCAATTCTGCTGTTAATAGCACCACTGAAAAAAAATGATGAAAAGGAATATCCACAAGGAGGATTTTAGCACTACTTGAAATCTAATTTAATGCATCATTCTCCCAAATAGCATGACTGCTTATTGTTCTCCCAAATATCACTACTTGAATTAAGAGCCTGTTTAGATCTTCTATTTTTTAAACTAAAAGTGAGATAACTAATGGGTTGTAGCTTAACAATAGTTAGATAGAAAAATGACATTTTTTTTATTAAAGATTCTTGAAGCAGGTTTTTTTTTTTTTTTTTAAAGAGAGATCTTTGCTTGATGCTGAAGGTGAAGCCTTTGTTCATCCTTCCGATATGCGTCTGGCTAGTTTATAATATAGAAGAAGGGAATTACTTTTCTTATGTTACATAACAAAAATTATTATCTCCTACACTCACATTTTTTAAATGGGTCCCACAAGATTTTTTTCTCTGACCTTCAACTTTTTTCTCTCTCATATCTTTTGTTTGAGCATGAGATAATACTTCTCTTATGCAACATAAGAGAAGTATTACCCATCTCACTGTAATACAACTACACCCACCTAAAATAGAAGCACACACTCACGTAACTGTGTTTACACCCATTTTTATTTAGCAACTTCTTCATAAATGCAAGGGTAAAGTGTGTGTCATTTTAAAAGATGTAAAGTTGTGTCATTTTAAGAGAGAGAAAGAGATAGATAAAGGAGGAGAGAGAGTTGACAAAAAAATAAAGGTGTGGATCCCACTTCTGTGTGAGAGTGAAAGGATATAAGTTGTGTCATTTAAAAGGATAAACATTTTTCCCTAAATGCAATTAGGGCAATGAATGAGTTTTTACTTTAAATGTCCATAAAGCACTAGAGCACCGAGAATTTTCTATGATAATATAGAATGCAGATAGAAGCACAATTATTAGAAGTTAACATTTCAACTGTTTGATTAGGAAAGAGATGTTCATTATTTTGGTAGGTAATCCCACCTGGATTTGTAGAGTTGAGATAAAGACTTTTGTGAGAATCAAATTAAACTGTTTACTATTTGAATGCAACTGACAGCAGTTCACATTATTTCCGAATTTGCAATTTGGACCTTCATGTACAAAAACAGGGATTCCAGAAGCATTATAATCAGAAAAGAAACAAATTGGAATACGTAAATAAGCAATTGTTTATCACGAACAAGAAACAGATCTAGATGGTAGATGGCTACTTCTGTATCCAACTTTTATGTGGTACTTCCATTCGGTTACATGAGTTCACAATGAATTTATAAATTAGTACTGCACAAGTAATTTTCATGAGCTTTAATAATATCTGAACTCTTCAATGTAGCTTTTGTCCTTGTTTATCTGTCAAGTCATTTTGCTGGTTAAAATGCCTGCATCTGATACTAGCTTTTGTGTCTCAGTCTTAACTTTTATCAGTAATGTGAAAATTTAGTGTTGACTTTAGTATTCCTTCATCCTTCTCTATCTACATTAAAATCTCTTTTATCAAAAGAGAATAACAATTAATGTTGAATTTAGTACTGATGAAGTACAATAAAAAAATTAAGATACAATGTTGTGTTGTCGTAGGGACTAGGGAGTAGAAGTGCCGCCACCGCAGTAAGTGGTTTTTTATTTTGTCAGGAATTAGTAGCATAGCAACAAAAGAAAATTGATTTAAATAAAAACAATAAAAGATGCATCACTTTGCACATAACATTTGGCGAAAGTTTGATTATCAAAGATGAAAAAACCAAAAGCACAAGCTGAAAATGTGTACACATACATGATATATAGGATGATTATCATCAATAGCGGTCACTTGATCCAAAAACATCAGCCCGATGCTTCAAAATCTCGGTTGTATCATCCTATGGATCATAACATTAACTTGGTTTATTGATATTCTCCAAGTACAAAGCTCAACAATTAGGAGATCACCAAGTTGCCCAAGATCTTAGATTCTCACTCAAAGTAATTTTGTAATGCTAATCCTATTGAACAGCCAAAGGCTTTGGAAGACTTTTTGAAAAAACGGGTTCACATGTTTCTTTTTCGATATTTGCTATTAATAAATGGATTTTCTAAATTATCCTGGTTTCTTTACCTCTCACCTCATCACTACATTAATCTTGCTTTCTTCTTTTGTGTTAAGACCAAATACATACTTGAAAGTGATTCTTTTGAAATTGACAATACAAGAATCACATCTTATGATTTTGATCACCCCACTAATCATGCTGATAAGGATAATGAAAAAAGTTGGGAACTCTTCCTAAATTAATGAGATTAATAGAACAAGAGGCAAAAGGGAACAACATTTTGCAAGAAGAGTCCAAGAAGGAAAATATCTGGACGATGAAATTAAGGATGATCAGTTTGGTTTCAAACCTTCTAAAAATTCTGCATGAATTGATGAGAGGTGAGATTCCCAAGCAACATACATTTCATTAACCTGTCCCTTGAGATTGGTTTCCTGGTTCAAGTTCCTGATAGGGCAAATGATAGAACATGATCAGTCACGCATAGTACAAATGTAATTCAAAAAGTTGACCTCACTCACGCACAAGCTTTTTAAATTTTGTTTCTTCCTTTCTTCTTTCCCTGGTGGAGAAAGGAACATTGTAGAAAGCATTTGAAGAACAAAGACTTTTCTATCAAGCCTTCACCAATTCGACCAAAGGAGCCATTTTAAGTTCTCTTATGGGCTTCCTTTACCTAATTTCCCCCATTTTCATTTCAATCAGAAGGTAATATACATGAGTGTCTGTGACAAAGCTATTATACCTTGAGAGGATGATTTTGGGACAGTGAACTAAGCTGGCTGCATTCCATATTTGCAAGTAACTGAACCACAATTTTCAGATGTGGAATACTGCAAATTGAAACTCATTAGGCATAATAAAAAAAATGACATATCATACACCAATAATCCACATGATTACGTAGAGGAAAAATGGAATTTTGAGTCTAGGTACACAAAGTTTTGATACACAAAAAATCATTTGGGTTTATCTCATAAAAGTAGCTCTATTATAAAACTGGCTCCCTACGCCTAACACAACCTTCCTCTTTACCTGGCTTGGGACAGGTGAACGTTCATAGGCGGAGTTTTTTCATACGCAAAAAATAACTCATAAAAAAAGATGTGGTGCCCTCCAATTACCAGGCATCAACACAACATATTAAACAAGCATAATTAACCGGGTAGCAACCACTATTTATACACAAAATAATTTTATTTTCTTACTAATTAAGCTCAATAGTGAGATATTAATCGGGTTAACAATTACTCATGCAAAAAACTTTTAGGTATAATAATAAATATCATTAATAGACTTAACTAATTTCAATGCTTCAAGAAGTGGTAGAATTAAAAATTTGAATTAAAATTTCGAATTTAGAAACTTATTAAATAGGAAATAATTTAGAGTGGTTTCATTGTTATTATAGTTTTTCTTGAATGTAGCGAAATTAATATACTCAATTTCCAAGGCAGAAAGTAGTGTCATTTTATATTTATAATAAATGATGAGCTATTTTCTCACACATCGAGTTCAAATTTAAAAATTCAAATATGAAAAGTGAAATATTTTGTAATGAATGAAATCTTTTCCCACTTATCAAATAAAAATTCAAATTTGCAACGTTTCTAAAAGTGGAAAAAATTAAAGTGGTCTGTAGTATGAATGTGGATATTGGAGGAGAGAGCAACAATCAGCAACTTGCCAAAGAATGATTTTCCGTATAGATATAGAAGATATGTCATTTCTTATTTTTTATTTAAATTTCGAATTTAAATTATTGTTTAATCAACTATACATTATTTATAATTTTAAACATTTTTTTGTTTAATCTATAATTCCTTTAGTTTGACTTTATAATTAGCTAATTTGTTTTATGAGGCTTTTGATTTGAATTATGGGTTTTGATCACCAACCACTATTTATACACAAAATAATTTTATTTTTTTACTAAATAAGCTCAATAGTGCGATATTAATAGGGTTAACAATTACTCATGCAAAAAAAATTATAGGTATAATAATAAATATCATTAATAGACTTAACCAATTTCAATGCATCAAGAAGTGGTAGAATTAAAAATTTGAATTAAAATTTCGAATTTATAAACTTATTAAATAGGAAACATTTTAGAGTGTTTTCATTGTTATTATAGTTTTTCTTGAATATAGCAAAATTAATAGACTCAATTTCGAAGGCAGAAAGTAGTGTCATTTTATATTTGTAATAAATATGACCTATTTTCCCATAACTTTTGACTCGGGTATCTAAATCAGGTAATTCTTTTTTTATTTCACATAACTTTTTGAGATCTACGCAATGACATCTCATTTGACATATTTTATTTCTTACAAACACAATTTAAATTTGCAAGAATGGTATTATAAGAGCGGTTAAACCCAAAAGCCTCTGAGTTCTGGATTTGTGATTTAATATAAAAAAGATAAATAAGGATTTGATTTGTGATTTAAACTCAGAAATTAATTTGAAAAATCAGTATTAATAAAGGTAATAATTAAATAAATATTCTAAATCTCAAAGGAAAAAGGATTTTATTTTTGAAATTAATGATTAATGCTATAAGTTTCTTGGTTATTATTCGTGGTTTGAAATTAATGATGGCTTATGAATATTTTTCAAAAATAAAATCGTTTTTCCTTAGAGTTCTTGAATATTTATTTAATTATTTCCTTTATTAATACAAATTATTCAAATAAATTTTTGAGTTTAAATCACAAATCAAATCTTTATTTTATTTTCCTTTTTATTATTAATTTTTATTTATTTTTAATTAAATCACAAACCAAATCTTTTGTTTTGAGTTTTAGCACATATTCAATTATAGATGAGTTTAACAATATGAAAACAGGTAGAGTTAGAGTCAACTGAAGTGATTTTAATTTCTGTAATTTATTTCTTTCAATTTTTTGCATATTAGGTCTATATTATATTTGAAGTACTTTTATTTATGAAGAGGTATTTTTATTTTTCTCCCCCTTGATAAAATTCCTGGGTCCGCCACTGGACTTAAGGCAGATTTATTGCACTCCAAGATTGTAATATCCCAGAAAAATAATAGTAATTTATAATAATAATAATAATATATTAATAATAATAATAATGTCTATAAAATAAAAATTAATAATAATAATAATAAACTATAAATTAGTAGTAATAATATATATATATATATATATATATATATATATATATATATATATATATATTATGTATATTTGATGGTGATAGATAACAAATTGTAATATATATTTTACCTTTGATAAAATTATTTCGTGCGATATGAGTGCTATTGGAAATTAATTTTGATACTTTGTAATTTAATAATATATATATATATATATATATATATATATATATATATATATATATATACATATTAGATGTTAAATTGTAATTTATTGAATTATTAATTGATTGATCATTTATTCTTTAATGTTTGATTATTTGATTTGCAATGTTTGATTGGATTAGGAAGGGTTAACAAACATCATTTGATTAGATATGATGAGTACTCAATAATGGGTTAGAGATATTTTGGGAAATAAGAAATTAAAAAAAGAAAAAAAAAAAATAGTGTATGAAGCCGATATTTGAGCCAGAAACATCAATGAAGAATAAGAAAATAATTTGCAAGAAACCAGTGTTATAAGAACCGGACCGGATCGGACCGGCCGGTTCGAACCGGAAACCGGTAAACCGGCCATGAGACCGGTCCGGTCAAAGTAGTATACCAGAAATGCAAGTGACCCGGTGTGAATCGGAGTTAACCGGAGTGAACCGGCTGGTTTTAATAAAACCGGTGACACGCCGGGCCAAAACAAAAATTGTTCGGATGAAACCAAACACAGAGAAAGAGAGGGAGGAGGAGGAGACCATGAAGAAGGAGTAGTCGAAGATATTAGAAGAAAGATTGGCCATGAAGAGGCAACGATGTCCGGCCATTGAAGTCTGAAGAGAAGACATAGCGAAGGAGAGAGAATTTCAAAAACAGCTGTGAAGAAGAAAGAGAAAAAATGAGACAGAGAGACTTTGGGAAGTTCAAAAACAGCGGTGAAGAAGAAAGAGAAAGTGAAAGAGAGACTTTGGGTTTCGTAATTTACACGCTGCATTGCCCATTGCCACTTATTTCTTATCTTATCTCTTCCTTTTACAATATCTTATTATTTAAATTTACAATTTTTTATTTCTTTATTTTCACTATCTTCATATATGCCATTAATTACTATGATGTCATGATTTTTTTTTCAAAAATTGAAATATAAAATATAAATTTTATATATATTTAACCGATTTAAGCCAGTGAACCAGTGAGGTCACGGGTTCAATGACCCAGTACCTTAACCGGTTCGATCACCGGAAGTGGGTATTTGAACTGGGTCGGCCCTTCGGAACCAGTGATAACATTGCAAGAAACCCATATCCGAGCCCAAAACTTCAACTATAAATAGAAGCCCAGCCTAATCAAACTAATTTACTTTCAATCTTGAAGGAATTCTCTTCTCCTCTACTACTATCTCTTCTTAATTCATAAACTTATTTTAAATTCTTCTAGTTACCAACCGCCCCAAATTATTCTCTTTCCTCTAGAAGTTAGAGCAAAAATGGTTAGCAAAGATAGAGACAAGGTAATCTTAATCCCTAGGTTCTCTTATATAATCCTGTAACGCCCTCCCTTGTATGCATCCAAGAGAGTCGTTTGCTAAGCGGAATTAGAGTCTTTAACGTCACATAAGCTAACAAAAATTCTTATTCTAAGTTCAAATCCGAAAAGCGTTTCCAATATTCTTAAAACCTCTGTTTGGACTATAAAAAATATTTCAAATGATTTGGAAGGAGCACGTTGGGGGCTTCGCGTGCATATAAAATAATAGTAAATCGGAGTTCGTTTGCTCATAAAAACCCCACCCGTAAGGTGCACTGTTAAAAATTCAGCACTTAAGACTTTCAAAGCTTCCTTTCAAACGTTTTCAAAACAGCCGCTGTTCATAAAAGTTCAAGGTAAAATAAAAATGATAAAGTCTACAGTCATCCAAGAGTACCAAAATATTAATCATTACAGTCATCCAATCAATCAAACAGCAACAGTACAAGTCCATTCATTAGCAGGCAACAGCAAATATCACGTCTTCAAGTGCTCTTACGTCCTCCTGCCATTTAGGAAAATAGCAGCCCCGAAGGGGTGAGAATAATCCCAGTAGTGTGGCAACAAAACCAATAATATAACAGTATTAACTAGGCACAAAATCATAAACAGTCACTTCAACATATCCTTGTTCCTTTTCCTTTTTCCTTTTCATCATATTCATATATATTGCGTATATAACGCCTTTCCTTTTCATCATATTCATGTATATTGCGTATATAACGCCTTTCCTTTGCGCTTTTAGCACCGTCGTGCGCGCACTTCACAGTGGAATCAAATACTCCTGGCACCTGAGCTCTCTGTGGATTGCAACTGTGGGCCTATGCGGACTGATGCCAAGTGTCCCATACCCTGGTACCTTAGGGATGCCTATATGATGCTTGCTCAAACACATGGTCCTGTACATAACTATTCTAAAAAGCAAGGCCTATATGATCTTGGTACATGCATGCCATGCTATGCTTTCACACACAAAACGTACAAAAATGCGGTATGATGTAAGGTGCATGCTTATATACTTTTCATATAGCCATCACGGCACATATACTTGTCATATACGTTATGCTGCCACATAACCAATTTACCTCATAATCATCTGGCCATCACGGCACATTTCCATAGCCATCACGGCACATTTTTGGCAGTTTTCTTTCATCATAAGGAACATAATACTTTTACGGTATATGGAGCATCATGTCACAACTTTATACCAGTAGTCAATAGTCACATTAGGTAATATCGCCTGACACTTACCTTGTGTGCCTTAAACAATACCAAACAGCAGCGAAGTATCTCACTTCTTAAGCGCACCTAAATCAATTGCAACCAATCATTTACAGCGGCGATTTACAGCAGAAACAGTGAGCATACAGCAGCATTTTACAGTGGAAAACAATGAGCATACAACAGTGTTTTACAGCAGAAAACAGTGACGTTTGTTCTTAAAACAGTGTGCAGAAAACAGTGAGTTGTTCTTTAAAAACAGTGAGCAGCACAGTGACGTTTTCCTTAAAAACAGTGGGCAGAAACAGTGACGTTTTACAGCAGGAAAATAGTAGCACCTTACAGCAGAAACAGTGACCATTTTCAAACAGAAACAGTGGCATTTTGGACATCAAAACAGTGGCAGAACAGTGGCATCAAACAGTGGCAGAAACAGTGGCATTTGAACGTTAAAACAGTGGCATTAGTGGTGGAATTTGCACATCAAAACAGTGGCATGAATGGTAGCATTTGATTATCAAAACAGTGACACAAGTAATGATTTTTGAACATTAAAACAGTGGCATAATTGGTGATTTTCGAACATCCAAAACAGTGGCATAAATGGTGATTTTGAACATAAAAACAGTGGCATAAATGGTATTTTTGGACACTAAAACAGTGGCATCAATAATGATTTTTGGACATTAAGATGGTGATCATTTTATGCAGAAATAGTGGCACATTAAGTACTAAAACAGTGAGCATTTTTTGTGCAGAAACAGTGGCACATTATGTACTAAAACAGTGAGCATTTTATGCAGAAACAGTGGCATGTTATTCCTCAAAACAGTGGCACTTTTATACAAAACAGTGGCATCAAAATGGTGCTCTTGTCAAACCGAAACAGTGACATATTTACCCTCAAAACAGTGGCATATTCATACCGAAACAGTGGCATTAACTTAAGCATAACCATGAGACTTTCATTCCATAACTTAAGCATACAAATCATCATCCAATAGCTCCACCATTATACTTTCATCATGCTCATTCTTGAATCCAAAACAAAACATACTCAAGGAGACATCTCATGCACACACATGGTTACACACAATAAATAGGTCTAAGTCTAGGCTTACCTCTTGTAGCACACACTTCTTGGTCAAGGATCACACACCACACCTTCTAGCTTTACTACCCCACAAGTTCACCCTTCCAAAGAGATGATCTATGCGCATACAATGGTGAGGAGAACAACTTTGGACAGCTTCCAAGGTTGAGGAACAAGGCTGGACAGTGAGGGGAATAGAGGAGAAAAACTTGCACTTGCTTGGTGTATAGGCCACGGTTTTGAGAGTGTGAGGGAAGGTGAGTTAGCAAAGTCTTCTTTCTCCAAGGGTGCTTGTATTCTCGGCTAGAGAGTAAGGGGAGGAGAGGAGAGTTGGCTGCACTTGTGAAATGAGGCCAGCCCTCCCTTGTGCGCATAACTTAAAGGGAAAGTGAGGAGAGGTTGGAATGATGAAGCATCATTAAAATTCTGATTTCTTGTGGGAGTGGGGCTGCACACTTGGTCAAAACAAGCAAGAGTTTGCTTCTTGCACACTCTAGGCACATGCAAGGAGGTGAAAGGGGGAGGTTCAGATCTGTATGTTGTCCTACCTAAGTCAGAATTTTTAACATAAACAACTAAACCATGCGCACCAGGTGGAGTGGAAGGAGTTGGCAGATTTCTCCTCCACTCAAAGCACATGCAATCTGCCCAAAAATCCTTCTTTTGTTGCATGTGGAGGCAAGGGACAGATTTGGTTCATGATGGACTGCAAAAGCATGCAGAAATCTGCACATTTCAGGCTCATGATGAAGGTGTAAGGTGGTTCTCTTGGTCAACACTCAATGCAGATTTTGTGTCATAAAAATCTGATCTATGACCTCTCCATGTGCGCCTAAATGAGGAAGGATGCAGCCCAAAATAATGCTAAGGAGTACATGTGTCTTCCATGCAATGAAGTTGAAGTCAAATGGTGCACATGTTAAGGGTGATGTGGCGGTCATGCAAGGGGTGTATTGGAAGATTTTCTAATGCTTATCCATCCTCCTATGCGCATGAATGAGTGGGAAAAAGATTACTCTTGTCATGTGAAAGTTCCTTGGTACACAAACAACCTTGTAGGACAAGGCTTTAAGGGAGATAAGTGTGGACACAACCTTGGGCTGAACTAGATTGATCCAAAAGCCTCCTTGGGCCATCGGCCTACACATACAATGGATCCAATAAGACAAGTCTAAGGGTGGCAAGTCCACACACTAGCCCACTTCCCAAGTCCAATAAACACTAAAGCCTTATAACACACAATCCAATTACTCATAGGATTTTAATAAAAGTTTCACATGCCTACATATGCACCCTCCTATGATTTTAATTTAAATACTTACCTTAGTCTCATCCAAGGATAAGGCCATGTAATTTCGCAAGCCAACAAATGTACACATGCATCTATATAATGTAACACTTATGTATTTTACTAATTATGTGGGATGTTACACTCTCCCCACCAAATAGGAATTTTGTCCGCAAAATAAACTTACTTAAGAGCTAAACAGTTCTGGATAGCGATTCTGAATGTCGTCCTCGCGCTCCCAAGTGGCTTCAGCTGCCGGTCTGTTGTTCCACAATACTTTCACCAAAGGAATCTCTTTAGAACGAAGACGCTTGACGGATCTTTCAAGGATTTGGAACGGTTGCACTTGATACGTCAGATTTTCCTTTAGTTCTACTTCTTCCGGCTGTAACACGTGGGATGGATCAGAGAGATATCTCCGTAGCTGCGACACATGAAATACATTGTGAATTCCTGACAGATTGGGTGGTAATGCCAACCGGTATGCAGACTCTCCAATCCGGTCCATAATCAGATACGGTCCTAAGTACCGTGGACTTAACTTCTTAACTCCCATTCTCCTTCCGAGTCCCGATGTAGGTGTGATTCTCAAAAATACATGATCTCCGACTTCGAAAGATAGGGGCTTATGACGCTTGTCGTAATAACTCTTCTGTCTGGCCTGAGCCCTCTGCATATTTTCCCGAATCTTCTTTACCTGTTCGGATGTTTCTTGAATTAGATCAGGTCCTAACATACTTCGCTCACCCACTTCAGTCCAGCATAAAGGGGATCTGCATTTTCTCCCATACAAAGCTTCATACGGTGCCATCTGAATACTGGAGTGGTAACTGTTGTTGTAAGCAAATTCAATCAAAGAAAGATAATTATCCCAGCTGCCTCCTAACTCCAAAACGCATGCTCGCAACATGTCCTCTAAAGCTTGAATAGTGTGTTTCGTCTGTCCATCGGTCTGCGGATGGTAAGCAGTACTCAGTCTCAAGTGGGTTCCTAAAGCTCTTTGAAAAGACTCCCAGAACTTAGATGTAAACTTGGGATCACGATCACTGACAATACTAGTAGGAACTCCGTGCAGCTTCACAATCTCCTGCAGGTAAATTCTGGCAAGCCTCTCCGTATTATATGTGGTTCTAACACGCAAGAAATGAGCTGACTTCGTTAGTCGATCAACAATCACCCAGATAGCATCATATCCTTCTCGCGTCCGAGGAAATCCAACTACAAAATCCATCGCGATACTGTCCCACTTCCATTCGGGAATCTCCAAATATCATTCTCATCCTTTACTACATCTTGGTTGCCAACCAATTCACGGACTAACTCTTCATCTCTCTGAGCCTCCTTAATTCTACTGATCAGCTCATTCTCCACTTTTATATTTCCCAATCTTATGCTATGCCCTCTCTCGTCTACCGATAAATTCAAGTCTCGAAAGGCCTCAAACAATTTCAATTCTTCCATCATCAGAGTTGCAGTGTGCAGTGTCTTCCTACTCAGGGCGTCAGCTACCACATTTGCCTTTCCTGGGTGGTATTTGAGTTCAAACTCATAGTCCTTCAAAAATTCCATCCACCGTCGTTGCCGCATATTCAGCTCCTTCTGGTCGAACAAATACTTCAGACTCTTATGATCGCTGAACACGTCAAACTGCGAACCATACAAGTGGTGCCTCCAGATTTTAAGTGCGAACACTATAGCTGCTAACTCCAAATCATGCGTAGGATAATTTTCTTCGTGAGGCTTTAGTTGTCGGGACGCATAAGCTACCGCCATACGATCTTGCATCAACACGCATCCAAGTCCTTTCAGCGACGCATCACAGTATACTTCGAACTTTCGGGTAGGATCCGGAATCGTGAGTACGGGAGCACTTGTCAACCTGCTCTTCAGTTCCATGAAACATTCTTCACAAGCTTCGGTCCACCCAAACGGCTTGTCCTTCCGAGTGAGACGGGTAAGGGGTTGCACTATCTGAGAGAAATTCTGGATAAACCTTCGATAATATCCAGCAAGACCTAAGAAACTTCTTACTTCAGTGACAGTCTTGGGTCGTTCCCAGTTCATGACAGCTTCAACCTTACTGGGGTCCACCGCGATACCTTCTGTTGAAATGACATGGCCCAGGAATTGGACCTCTTTAAGCCAAAACTCGCACTTCGACCACTTCGCGTACAACTGCTTCTCTTTCAAGATTTGCAAGACAATCCTCAGATGTTCCGCATGCAGCTCTTCATTAGTAGAGTAAATCAGAATGTCATCGATAAACACAATAACAAACTGATCAAGGAACGGGCGGAAGATGCGGTTCATGTAGTCCATGAATACCGCTGGAGCATTTGTAAGTCCGAACGGGATCACCTGATACTCGTAGTGCCCATAACGAGTCCTAAAAGCGGTTTTCGGAATGTCCTCCGGTTTGACCCGGATTTGATGGTATCCCGATCGTAAGTCTATCTTGGAAAAGACTCTGGCTCCTCTCAGCTGGTCCATCAAATCGTCGATCCTTGGTATCGGATACTTATTCTTTACCGTTACTTTGTTCAGCTGTCGGTAATCTACACACAGACGTAGACTACCATCCTTCTTCTTAATCAAGATGGCTGGAGCACCCCATGGAGAGGTACTCGGTCTGATGAATTCCTTTGCCAACAGTTCTTCTATCTGCTTCTTCAACTCGCGAAGTTCCAAAGGCGCCATGCGATACGGAGCAATGGAGATTGGTCCAACTCCAGGAACAAGTTCGATGGAAAATTCTATTTCCCTATGAGGAGGCAATCGAGGTATTTCGTCCGGGAATACCTCCTCGAATTCTCTAACTACAGGTAAATTCTGAATTTGATTGTCAACCGAGGTCTCAGCCTCGATCGACAAAAGATACCCTGCTGCTCCCTTGCGGAGCTCTTTTCTAACTTGCAATAAAGAAATGAGAGAGAAAGGTTGAAAATTACCATCTTTCGCAGGAACAACGACTTTCCCCGCTCGACAATCCAACGTTATCCCGTTTTCCGTCAACCAGTCCATACCGATAATCACATCGAAATTGAATACCGGTAGAACCACCAAGTTAACTGTATACGTGTTCCCTTCATACTGCAAAGTAACACCTCTGCAGATCTCTGAGGCTGTGCACGATCCTCCAGTAGGAGTACTGATGTGTAACTCATAAGGTAACGGGGTTGGGGTGATGCCTATTCTCATAGCAGTGTGCTTTGCCATAAAAGAACCAGACGCTCCAGAATCAAAGATAACAGAAATTGGGTGACCATTTAAATTGACATTACCTTTGATCAAGTTGGGAAACTTCTGCGCTTCGTTAGCATCCAGTGTGAACACCCGTGCTTGCGTAGGCTGTGGATTAGCGTTCCGGGGGCATTCGTAAGCAAAATGTCCTTGCTGGCCGCATCTGAAACATGCATTATTGCTCTTGCGACAAACTCCAAAGTGGTTCTTACCACATGTAGCACAAACAGTCGCACCCTGCCGTCCAGTTGACGATTGACCAACAGCATTGCTTCTCTTAAAATTTCCAGGCCGCGCCTGCAACTGCGAACCTCTGCCTCGACCTCTACCAGGTGTCGTCCTGAAGAATCTGCCTGCTCTGTTTCCTCCGTGGAATTGTGCTGGTTGCTTGTTCAAATTCTTGGCCTCATTGATGATTCCTTCGGCCTGACGACTCTGATTAATGAGCTCCGGAAGTGTACGATTAGCCGTCGTCAAAATGAGTTTACGGATTTCCGGTTGTAATCCGCTTTCGAACTTCTCCACCTGCCATTCCTCATCATAAATGTTCCGGTCAAAGTTGGCGTACTCGATCAGCTGCCCAAATTTTGCAATGTACTCATTAACCGTCATGTTATCCTGCCTGAGTGACAGCAGTTCTGTGTGCTTCATTCTTCTCATTGCCATAGGAAAATACTTATCCAAAAAGACTTGTCTGAATACGGCCCATGTTAGTTCAACGTCCTGAGCTCTCAGCAGAGCCCTCGCACCAGTCCACCAGGTTAGAGCTTCTCCCATCAGCTGGTACGTTGCGTAATCGGTCTTCTGCGCTTCCGGGCATGCCATGCGTTCGAAAATGTGCTCGATCATCTGCAACCACTTCGCTGCAGCCTCAGGGTTGTCTTCACCCTCAAAGGTAGGTGGTTGGAAGTTGCGGAAGTCTTTCAACCTCCAAGTCTTTCATGCAGTGAGGGTTGGTTCTGGTTCTGTTGCCTATGGTCGCGCCATTCTTGGCTCATATTCTGAATGAATGTTGCCAGTCCCCCAATAGTAGTGATAAGGTCCTCTTCCGCATCGCCAGACCTTCCCCGAGTTGAACCGCGACCACCTGCCATGATTCTGCACTCACAATATCATGAAATGAGTTGATCAGGCTCACCGCAAGTTATTTATGGCAGCAGTCCCAAGTAGGTACTCGGGTTCAATTCGGACAAGTTAACTATGCATCCGTGTCTTATCACAGAACGGTCTTAACAATCTAACTACCCTAGTTAATATATACTTAAACTATAGCACATTTAAACAGTCAATTAGCAGATAAACACAACCAACAATCAATTCAATCAATCACAAGCAAATCCATGGACCAAACTGCTCTGATACCAATTAGTGTAACGCCCTCCCTTGTATGCATCCAAGAGAGTCGTTTGCTAAGCGGAATTAGAGTCTTTAACGTCACATAAGCTAACAAAAATTCTTATTCTAAGTTCAAATCCGAAAAGCGTTTCCAATATTCTTAAAACCTCTGTTTGGACGATAAAAAAATATTTCAAATGATTTGGAAGGAGCACGTTGGGGGCTTCGCGTGCATATAAAATAATAGTAAATCGGAGTTCGTTTGCTCATAAAAACCCCACCCGTAAGGTGCACTGTTAAAAATTCAGCACTTAAGACTTTCAAAGCTTCCTTTCACAAACGTTTTCAAAACAGCCACTGTTCATAAAAGTTCAAGGTAAAATAAAGATGATAAAGTCTACAGTCATCCAAGAGTACCAAAATATTAATCATTACAGTCATCCAATCAATCAAACAGCAACAGTACAAGTCCATTCATTAGCAGGCAACAGCAAATATCACGTCTTCAAGTGCTCTTACGTCCTCCTGCCATTTAGGAAAATAGCAGCCCCGAAGGGGTGAGAATAATCCCAGTAGTGTGGCAACAAAACCAATAATATAACAGTATTAACTAGGCACAAAATCATAAACAGTCACTTCAACATATCCTTTTTCCTTTTCATCATATTCATATATATTGCGTATATAACGCCTCTCCTTTTCATCATATTCATGTATATTGCGTATATAACGCCTTTCCTTTGCGCTTTTAGCACCGTCGTGCGCGCACTTCACAGTGGAATCAAATACTCCTGGCACCTGAGCTCTCTGTGGATTCCAACTGTGGGCCTATGCGGACTGATGCCAAGTGTCCCATACCCTGGTACCTTAGGGATGCCTATATGATGCTTGCTCAAACACATGGTCCTGTACATAACTATTCTAAAAAGCAAGGCCTATATGATCTTGGTACATGCATGCCATGCTATGCTTTCACACACAAAACGTACAAAAATGCGGTATGATGTAAGGTGCATGCTTATATACTTTTCATATAGCCATCACGGCACATATACTTGTCATATACGTTATGCTGCCACATAACCAATTTACCTCATAATCATCTGGCCATCACGGCACATTTCCATAGCCATCACGGCACATTTTTGGCAGTTTTCTTTCATCATAAGGAACATAATACTTTTACGGTATATGGAGCATCATGTCACAACTTTATACCAGTAGTCAATAGTCACATTAGGTAATATTGTCTGACACTTACCTTGTGTGCCTTAAACAATACCAAACAGCAGCGAAGTATCTCACTTCTTAAGCGCACCTAAATCAATTACAACCAATCATTTACAGCGGCGATTTACAGCAGAAACAGTGAGCATACAGCAGCATTTTACAGTGGAAAACAGTGAGCATACAGCAGTGTTTTACAGCAGAAAAATAGTGACGTTTGTTCTTAAAACAGTGTGCAGAAAACAGTGAGTTGTTCTTTAAAAACAGTGAGCAGCACAGTGACGTTTTCCTTAAAAACAGTGGGCAGAAATAGTGTCGTTTTACAGCAGGAAAATAGTAGCACCTTACAGCAGAAACAGTGATCATTTTCAAACAGAAACAGTGGCATTTTGGACATCAAAACAGTGGCAGAACAGTGGCATCAAACAGTGGCAGAAACAGTGGCATTTGAACGTTAAAACAGTGGCATTAGTGGTGGTATTTGCACATCAAAACAGTGGCATGAATGGTAGCATTTGATTATCAAAACAGTGACACAAGTAATGATTTTTGAACATTAAAACAGTGGCATAATTGGTGATTTTCGGACATCCAAAACAGTGGCATAAATGGTGATTTTGAACATTAAAACAGTGGCATAAATGGTGATTTTTGGACACTAAAACAGTGGCATCAATAATGATTTTTGGACATTAAGATGGTGATCATTTTATGCAGAAACAGTGGCACATTAAGTACTAAAACAGTGAGCATTTTTTGTGCAGAAACAGTGGCACATTATGTACTAAAACAGTGAGCATTTTATGCAGAAACAGTGGCATGTTATTCCTCAAAACAGTGGCACTTTTATACAAAACAGTGGCATCAAAATGGTGCTCTTGTCAAACCGAAACAGTGACATTTACCCTCAAAACAGTGGCATATTCATACCGAAACAGTGGCATTAACTTAAGCATAACCATGAGACTTTCATTCCATAACTTAAGCATACAAATCATCATCCAATAGCTCCACCGTTATACTTTCATCATGCTCATTCTTGAATCCAAAACAAAACATACTCAAGGAGACATCTCATGCACACACATGGTTACACACAATAAATAGGTCTAAGTCTAGGCTTACCTCTTGTAGCACACACTTCTTGGTCAAGGATCACACACCACACCTTCTAGCTTTACTACCCCACAAGTTCACCCTTCCAAAGAGATGATCTATGCGCATACAATGGTGAGGAGAACAACTTTGGACAGCTTCCAAGGTTGAGGAACAAGGCTGGACAGTGAGTGGAATAGAGGAGAAAAACTTGCACTTGCTTGGTGTATAGGCCACGGTTTTGAGAGTGTGAGGGAAGGTGAGTTAGCAAAGTCTTCTTTCTCCAAGGGTGCTTGTATTCTCGGCTAGAGAGTAAGGGGAGGAGAGGAGAGTTGGCTGCACTTGTGAAATGAGGCCAGCCCTCCCTTGTGCGCATAACTTAAAGGGAAAGTGAGGAGAGGTTGGAATGATGAAGCATCATTAAAATTCTGATTTCTTGTGGGAGTGGGGCTGCACACTTGGTCAAAACAAGCAAGAGTTTGCTTCTTGCACACTCTAGGCACATGCAAGGAGGTGAAAGGGGGAGGTTCAGATCTGTATGTTGTCCTACCTAAGTCAGAATTTTTAACATAAACAACTAAACCATGCGCACAAGGTGGAGCGGAAGGAGTTGGCAGATTTCTCCTCCACTCAAAGCACATGCAATCTGCCCAAAAATCCTTCTTTTGTTGCATGTGGAGGCAAGGGACAGATTTGGTTCATGATGGACTGCAAAAGCATGCAGAAATCTGCACATTTCAGGCTCATGATGAAGGTGTAAGGTGGTTCTCTTGGTCAACACTCAATGCAGATTTTGTGTCATAAAAATCTGATCTATGACCTCTCCATGTGCGCCTAAATGAGGAAGGATGCAGCCCAGAATAATGCTAAGGATTACATGTGTCTTCCATGCAATGAAGTTGAAGTCAAATGGTGCACATGTTAAGGGTGATGTGGCGGTCATGCAAGGGGTGTGTTGGAAGATTTTCTAATGCTTATCCATCCTCCTATGCGCATGAATGAGTGGGAAAAAGATTACTCTTGTCATGTGAAAGTTCCTTGGTACACAAACAACCTTGTAGGACAAGGCTTTAAGGGAGATAAGTGTGGACACAACCTTGGGCTGAACTAGATTGATCCAAAAGCCTCCTTGGGCCATCGGCCTACACATACAATGGATCCAATAAGACAAGTCTAAGGGTGGCAAGTCCACACACTAGCCCACTTCCCAAGTCCAATAAACACTAAAGCCTTATAACACACAATCCAATTACTCATAGGATTTTAATAAAAGTTTCACATGCCTACATATGCACCCACCTATGATTTTAATTTAAATACTTACCTTAGTCTCATCCAAGGATAAGGCCATGTAATTTCGCAAGCCAACAAACGTACACATGCATCTATATAATGTAACACTTATGTATTTTACTAATTATGTGGGATGTTACAAATCCCATAATTTATTCTGATTTTTAAGGCGTATTTTATTATTTTTATTTTTCTTGAGATCTGAGTCGTTGAATAGACTCTTTGTTCGGTCACAATCATGTTGCACATATGATATTTGAATATTATATACAATTTATTTTTGTTTTTTCTGGGGGATTAGCAGGTGCTAGAAGGGAAAGAAATGAAAAAGACTAACTCAAGATCAGATGAAGAGACTTACCCTAGGTTTTCAAATGATATACTAGACTATTTGTAGGCTAAAATTTGAATTTCTAAAACTGTAACCCTAAATAGCCATAAACACAATTAAAACCCAACTTAATTACAAAGAAATAACGACTGACTCTTAAACTCCATAACTGCTAACCTTATGACTCACAAATTCCATAACTGCTAACCTTATAACTCATAAATTCCATACCTACTAAACTTATGACTCATAAATTTCATAACTGCTAACCTTATGACTCATAAATTCCATTAAAATAAAATTCCACATTTAATTAACTTAATTTTCTAATTTAACGGTGCAGATTCTTACAGATAACATTGCAAGAAAATCATATCCGAGCCAAAAACATCAACTATAAATAGAGGCCTAGCCTAACCAAACTAATTTACTTTCAGTCCTGAAGGAATTCTCTTCTCCTCTACTACTATCTCTTCTTACTTCATAAACTTATTTTATATTCTTTTAGTTACCAACCACCCCCAATTATTCTCTTTTCTCTAGAGCAAAAATGGTTAGCAAAGATAGAGACAAGGTAATCTTAATACCTAGGTTTTCTTATATAATCCCATAATTTATTCTGATTTTTAAGGCGTATTTTATTATTTTTATTTTTCTTGAAATCTGAGTCGTTGAATAGACTCTTTGTTCGGTCACAATCATGTTACACATATGTTATTTGAATATTATATACAATTTTTTTTCTGGGGGATTAGCAGGTGCTAGAAGGAAAAAAAAAAGGAAAAAGACTAACTCAAGATCAGATGAAGAGACCTACCCTAGGTTTTCAAATGATATACTAGACTATTTGTAGGCTAAAATTTGAATTTCTAAAACTGCAACCCTAAATAGCCATAAACACAATTAAAACCCAACTTAATTACCAAGAAATAACGACTGACTCTTAAACTCTATAATTGCTAACCTTATGACTCATAAATTCCATAACTGCTAACCTTATAACTCATAAATTCAATAACTGCTAACCTTATGATTCATAAATTTCATAATTGCTAACCTTATGACTCATAAATTCCATTAAAATAAAACTCCACATTTAATTAACTTAATTTCCTAATTTAACAATGCGGGTTCTTACAGATAACATTGCAAGAAACTCATATCCGAGCCAAAAACATCAACTATAAATAGAGGCCTAGCCTAACCAAACTAATTTACTTTCAATCCTGAAGGAATTCTCTTCCCCTCTACTACTATCTCTTCTTACTTCATAAACTTATTTTATATTCTTCTAGTTACCAACCGCCCCAAATTATTCTCTTTCCTCTATAAGTTAGAGCAAAAATGGTTAGCAAAGATAGAGACAAGGTAATTTTAATCCCTAGGTTCTCTTATATAATCCCATAATTTATTCTGATTTTTAAGGCATATTTTATTATTTTTATTTTTCTTGAAATCTGAGTTGTTGAATAGACTCTTTGTTCGGTCACAATCATGTTGCACATATGATATTTGAATATTATATACAATTTTTTTTTGGGGGATTAGCAGGTGGTGCTAGAAGGGAACAAAAAGGGAAAAAGACTAAGAGTGGAACAAAGAGGGAAAAAACTGAAAAAAGCGCGATGGGATTGCGGTGGCGGGATGGCCCTACAGATGACTTGGCAGCCGAGTCTCCTGAGTCAGAAGCGTAAAACCGGTCCTCCGTTAGGGCTCCTAAACCTGGGGAACTCGTGCTACCTGAACAGCGTTCTCCAGTGCCTCACCTACACTCCCCCTCTCGCCAATCTCTGCCTCCGTTATCAACATTCCTCTCTCTCTAAAACCCTTACTCTCTTATTTCCTCTATTTTCCTTAGTTTTCCTTAATTTTCTTTTTTCGTGCCGTAACCTATTCCTTTTTCCTCTTTCAGGTGATTCTCCTGCTTCTTATTGCCCCTTCTTCATACTGGAGAAGCAAATTGCGCGCTCCCTCTGTGTCGATCTCCCTCATGATGCTCCTTCCAAGATCCAGAGCTACCTCAGAATCTTCGCCAAGCACTTCCTCTGCGGTCAGCAAGAGGACGCGCACGAGTTCCTCATTCACGTCCTCGACGCCTGCCACAACACCTGCCTCCGCCTCAAGAAGCTCCGCCGGAAAGATACTGCCAACGGTACCTCCGCCTCGGGTGGTGACAGTGGCAGCACCGTGGTGAAGGAGATTTTTGGTGGAGCCTTACAGAGTCAGGTGAAGTGTCTGTGTTGTGGATTTGAGTCCAATAAGGTTGATGAGATAATGGATATCAATCTTGACGTTTTCCATAGTAACTCGGTTGAAGACTCCATGCAAAAGTATTTTCAGCCTGAGGTTTTAGATGGCAACAATAAGTACAAGTGTGATAAGTGAGTGTGTTCTTCTCCTTTTTGCTTTTAAGTTTTTTAAAATCTTTGTTTTTGGGTATGCATGGGTTTTATTGAAAGCATGAACTTGTGGGCATTGTTCAGTTGTAAGAAATTGGTGCCGGCTAAGAAGCAAATGTCCATACTCCAAGCACCTAATGTCCTTGCTATACAACTCAAGGTTGGTTATGTTTCTTGTTCTTTGTGTTGGTTGATTGGATTAGCGGCGTCTCGGGTTTTTTCGTTGAATGATTGTGTGCTGCTGAATTTTGGATTGCAGAGATTTCATGGCATATCGAGTGTTAAGATTGATAAGGCTGTTGCATTTGAAGAGGTTTTGGGGCTCTCTAGCTTCATGGCCAAAGCAAGCCAAGTATGTTTGGTGTTCATTTTGAATTAGTTACTACAAAAGTTTGTGGTTGTGTTTGTTTTTGGGCATGGAGGCGCACCCTTACATTTGATGCTAAATTGTTTTTTGTTAAGCCCTCATGACTGATTTTAGAGTTTGCTTGTCAATCAAATTTAATATTATTATTATTATTATTTATTATTTATAAATAAGAAAAATATTAAGAAAGAAGAGAGCTACAAAGTGAGGAGGATAAGATATCCCCCACAAGAAAACTAAAGAAAGAGAAAATTACAACCAAACCGAAGAAATGGAACAAGATTAAAAGTGCACAATGGTTGGCTTGGCAACCCACTGTTATTTGTTTTAAATGTATGCATGATGGTTAGCTTGTACAGAAGCCTATCAAGTGAGATGATTGTGCTCTTTTTGTTCTTGGGAGATGAAAAATGAAAACAATTTTTGATACAATATTAGGATTGGCGTTGCATTTTGAGGTCAAATGGGAAATACCTTTGGGTAAATTGTGGTTTCATACTTTATTATTGCGTGAGATTGGTTTCTGTTAGGTGGTTGATAAGGGAAACAACTGTAATAACTGAATATTTAGTTGGAAGAAGCTTTTAGTTGTACTATGACAGCTGGGCTGTTAGTTAGGAGCAGCTTTAACTGAATGGGAAGGAATAGAAGGTGGTTTGTGGAGTATAACTAGAAATAGATGGAAGACTGGATTTAGTTTTTGGTTGTTGAGAGAAATTGGAATTGAAAGAACCAGGTTTCTTAAGTACTTGGAGTCTGGAGAGATAGAGAGAATCCTACAAGTGTATTGTTACACCTGTTGGATATTAGGATAGTCCCTCAGGGTTTCATATTTGACCCTTTTGGATATTATATGATGTTGACGTATGGTTGTCTAGTCAATGCTGAAATTCTGAGCTCGAATTCTAGGGACCCTGCCTTAGTTCTTTTGCTGTTAGACATGGACAACTTGTGTAGACATGGAAAAACTGTTAGACAAGGTATTGTTTCAGAGGGGGGAGTATTGTTAGGAGTGGGATGAGGGAAACAGCTATAATAACTGAAGAGGTAGTTAGTTAGTTGTAATATGATTGTTGGAGTGCTAGTTAGGAAAAGCTTTTACAGAATGGGAAGGAAGAGAAGGTGGTTTATAAGGTATAACTAGGAATATAGTGAAAATTGGAATTAGCTTTCGGTTCTTGAGAGAAATTGGGAGGAGAGAATCAGGTCTCTCGAATACCAGGAGAGATACAGAGAGAATCCTACTCTATCATTCTTGATATCTGCTCTGTATTTCATTGATACTGATCAGAGTTTTCTTTTGTAGTAAAGGTTAGTTGCCTATTTTTCATCCAGTTCCATCAGTTTCCTCGACATCTTTAGGTGCTATTGGTGTTTGCTTTATAAGTCTGTCTATGTTGTTTCCTGTAATGATGACTTGGATTGTTGTCAAAGCACGTTAAGAAGAGTTAGTAGATGGAAGATGAATCGTGTTTTTTAAACTCTGTATACCCTAGTTGCACATCTTGGGTATTGTGTAGAAAATCGTTGTATTTCTATTAAGCTTTGTGGTGGCTTGCTATATTAGAGCAGAATGGTCAGGTTTGAAGAAGAAATCTCGCATTACATTTTCTATGGGATAGTATTACCATTATGGCTTGTGGTTGGTGATCATAGACAAACATTTGGACGTATTGAAAAGCACTCTTGTATGGGTATACCTGTCAAAGTCATAGTAAAAGATTAAGTTTGCAATATACAGTAGTTTGTAATCCATGAGAAGTATGGAAAGCATTAATGATAGAGGTCTGGGACCCATGAAAAATTCTAAATATCCTTTGATCTTAATCAACTTTGATTTTCTTTGTTTAATCCCAGTTCATATTCAAATTATGGTATAAAATGCAAGGTGAAATTGTTTGAAATGTTTAAGAACTGTACACACACACACACACACACACATAGAACATGAACTATCCATTATCCATTAAATATACATGCTCATACATACTTTAGGTGATATTTAGTTGTAAAAAGAGTGTCCAGGTTGGGATTTCAAACTAATTGGTGAAACTTCAAAGAGGCGATAATACTGTATATCGATGAGCCACTAACAATAAAAAGCATAAATCTCTTGGTCAATGCCAACAAAGTTTCAGTATTTTTCCAACCTAGGCTGACCTTTAATAAGACTGGTGCTACATGGCCCATATTTCCCTAGTCTTTTTTTCCCTCATTCTAATATTATATCTAGCTTCCTTCCTTTCTAATAGTCATGTTTATGTAGGATCCACAACCAAAATATAAGCTCTTTGGTGCTATTGTGCATTCAGGCGACTCCCCGAAATCTGGTCACTATTATGCATATATAAAGGTTTGTGAATTTATAGTTCATCTTTACACAACTATGTAGCCAATACATTCATCCCCAAATATGCCAGAATCTAATTTCCTATTTTGTTCACAGGATGCAATGGGTAGGTGGTATCGCTGTGATGATTCTCGTGTGACAGTTGCAACCTTGCAACAAGTTTTGTCAGAAAAGGCTTATATTCTTTTTTTCTCTCGAACTAACCAAAGGCCAGTTCCTCCGGAAGATATTCTTGGATACTCTGATATTCAGACAGTTGATATGCATTCTGTGAAATCAGATCCTCCGGAAGATACTGATAGAAGCAGGGTAATAACAGGTAGAGGGCCTGACAACTTTAAGCAAGAAAGCAATGGCATCAACAGCCAACCTAAATTATTGGGAAATAAGAGAAAGATATTGGAGGTTCCATGCATCTTGCTTGCCCAAGATGGTCAGTCTCAAGCAAGAGTTCAAGAAATGAAGGACGGGTATGACATAATGAAACTCATCTTTTTTTTAATTTTTTCTTACTAATTTTAGTTTAATATGTTAAATAAATATTTTTTTTAGTGATGCCTAAGCATTTTTTTTTCTGGTGTATATTGATATTTTTTGTCTCATACTTTTGAATGTGTTTTTTATTGCTGAGATTGAGACTTTGGTAGTTGGGTTTGGACTGTCAAAGTTAGTTAATGTTTGACATTGTTTTGTTAAAGTCTTAATTCTGTTGAGGCTTTGATATTTGTTTTTTATTATTGTTTCGATAACCTTATTGGTGGGGAAGGGCATACAAGAATCGGTTACGTGTCTTTTGGCATCCCCGTCACTTAGCCATTCCCATCTGAAGGAAACATTGTGCAATCAACAATGCTAGTGGATGCTCCACAATAACTTTTTCCCCTCATTTCATTATTTAATTATTTCTTCCTTTCCTTCTTTCTCTATTCAATACCTGACATGCTAAAATATGTTGATGATATATTTTTTTGAGGATATTTTAGTCTTATTTATTCATGCTGTGCTGAAATCATGCTTGTTACCTTCTTTTTTCGTGCCCAAAATTGTATACACACTTGTTAACATTTATGTATTTATTTCCTTTGACAATCAGTTCGACACCTCTACTTGCTAAAATATTCACTGTGTCTAATTCTGAATTTCTAATGTTGTTTTCTTTCTAAAAATTTCATTATATGCCTGATTTTGATACTATGTTTCAAAATATAACACAGTCTTGGGAAAGAAGCAAAGTCAACTGTAACGCCCTCCCTTGTATGCATCCAAGAGAGTCGTTTGCTAAGCGGAATTAGAGTCGTTAACGTCACATGAGCTAACAAAGCAGCATACAAATCCGTATAAAATTTTCAACACTTAAATTCGTTTCATAAAGGTTTTCTAAAATAGTCATTGTTCACAAAAGTTCAAACTAACATAATCATGATAAAGGCTACAGTCATCCAAAAGTTCCAAAACATTAACCATTACAGTTATCCAGTTTAAACAAACAGCAACAATGGTAATCCACGCATCAGCAATCAACAGCAAACATCATGTCTTCAAGTGCTTTTATGTCCTCCTGCCATTTAGGAAAATAGCAGCCCCGAAGGGGTGAGAATAATCCCAGTAGTGTGGCAATAAAACCAGTAATATAACAGTATTAACTAGGCACAAAATCATAAACAGTCACTTCAACATATACTTGTTCCTTTTCATTTTATCATATTCATATATTGCGTATATAACGCCTTTCCTTTGCGCTTTTAGCACCGTCGTGCGCGCACTTCACAGTGGAATCAATTATCCCTTGGCACCTGAGCTCCATGTGGATTCCATCTGTGGGCCTATGCGGACTGATGCCAAGTGTCCCATACCCCGGTACCTTGGGGATGCCTATATGATGTTTGCTCAAACACATGGTCCTGTACATAACTATTCTAAAACAAGGCCTATATGATCTTGTTACATGCATGACATGCTATGCTTTCACACACAAAGCGTAAAATGCGGTATAATGTAAGATGCATGCTTACATACCTTTCATATGCGTTATGCTGCCACATAACGTCTTTACCTCATAGTCATATAGCCATCACGGCACATATTTGGCAGTTTCCTTTCATTATAATGGAACATAATATTTTTACGGCATATGGAGCATCATGTTACAATTCTATACCAGTAGTCAATAGTTACATTAGGCATCATCGCCTGACACTTACCTTAGCTTTTCTTAAAAATTACCAACGGCAGCGAAATATTCTCACTTCTTAAGCGCACCTAAATCAATTAAAACTAATCATTTACAGTGGCTATTTACAGCAGCAAAACAGTGAGCATACAGCAGCAAAACAGTGAGCATACAGCAGTGTACAGCAGCAAAACAGTGAGCATACAGCAGCAAAACAGTGAGCATACAGCAGCAAAACAGTGAGCATACAGCAGCAAAACAGTGAGCATACAGCAGTGTTTACAGCAGCCAAAACAGTGAACATACAGCAGCAAAACAGTGAGCATACAGCAGTGTTTACAGCAGCCAAAACAGTGGCGTTTTAAACGTTTTCAAAACAGAAACAGTGGCGTTTTTAAAACAGAAACAGTGGCATTTTTAAAACAGAAACAGTGGCACTTTGAACTTCCAAAACAGTGGCATTTTATACATACAAACAGTGGCCTTTGAGGAGTAAAACAGTGGCATTTTTATGTATAAAACAGTGGCATGGAATGACTTAAACAGTGGCATTTTTATGCATAAAACAGTGGCATATGATGACTTAAAACAGTGGCCTTTTATGCATAAAAACAGTGGCATTTTAAGCATGGAAACAGTGGCATTTCATGACTAAAACAGTGGCATTTGTGTACATAAAACAGTGGCATTTGTGTACATAAAACAGTGGCATTTGTGCACATAAACAGTGGCATTTGTGTACATAAAACAGTGGCATTTGTGTACATAAAACAGTGGCATTTGTGTACATAAAACAGTGGCATTTGTGTACATAAAACAGTGGCATTTGTGTACATAAAACAGTGGCATTTGTGTACATAAAACAGTGGCATTTGTGCACATAAAAACAGTGGCATTTGTGCATAAAACAGTGGCATTTGTGTACATAAAACAGTGGCATTTGTGCACATAAAACAGTGGCATTTGTGGACATAAAACAGTGGCATTTGTGCACATAAACAGTGGCATTTGTGTGCATAAAACAGTGGCATATAATGGTGATATTGATGAACCGAAACAGTGGCATACATCTTCAAAACAGTGGCATTTTAATGTGATTTTGAGGAACCGAAACAGTGGCATTTTATCTACCAAAACAGTGGCACATACATAAGAAAACAGTGGCACATTTCTCTTTAAACAGTGGCCTAATCATACAAGGAAGCAGTAGCATGAGTTCGAACATAACCAAGAGGTTTCTATGCATACATATCATTATGAAATAGCTCCATCATTCTACTTTTATCATGCTTATACTTGAGTCCAAAACCACACATACTCAAGGAGACATTTAAGCATACATACTTGGCTACACAAAGAAAGAGTTCAAAGTTTAAAGGCCTACCTCTTGTAGCACACCCTTCAAAGTCAAGGATCACACCACCTTCTAGCTTCGATGCACACAAGTCCACACTTCCTAAGAGGTCCTATGCGCAACAAGGTGAGGAACTAGGTTGGCACTAGCTTGGTGTATGGTTGAGGTGAGGAAGGAGTTGTCTTAAGCAAGGTCTTCTAGCTCCAAGGAGGCTTGTAGTTCGGTTATGGGAGTGAGGGAGTGAGGAGAAGAGAAGTTGGAGAGGAGTTGGCTGCACTTGCACATGAAGGCAGCCCCCTCTCCATGCGCACATATAGAGAAAGTGAGGGGAAAAAAAGGCTATGATTAACTATCATGAAATATTCAGATTTCTATGAGATGATGGGGCTGCAAAAAAGGCTGAAACAAGCAAGGTGTTGGCTTCTAAATTACTCTACTTACATGCAAAAGGGTGAGGGGATCTGTTCAGATTTAAGAGCTGTCCAAAGTCAGAATTTTTCTCTGCCCAACAGCCATGGTTTGCGCACAAAGAGGTGTGGAAAGGGAGTGTCATGAGCACATGAGAGAGTTTTGCTAAGTCAACAAGTAAAACACTATGTGGCAGCCCAAAAATCTGCACTTGTGCAGCCTTGGTGCGCAATGATGAGGGGGAGAAGAGGTTCATCATGAGTGCAGATTTGTGACAGTCCAAACACTCATATAGGGGCTGTCCTTGTGCAGAAAATTTCTGCATAAAGAGCCAACCCATGCGCACAAGATGAGGTGTGAGGGAGGTTCACTAAGTCCACAAGCAAGAGGGCTTTGTGGCAGCCAAGGATTCAGATTTATGGAGCTGACCTCTGCGCAAAAATGATGAGAATGCAGTCCCAAAATCTCACTAATGATGCATGTGGAAGGAGGAGGAGGTTTGACTCATGATGGCTGCAAAAGCTTGCAACAAAATCTGCACAATGCAGTCTAATGATGGAAGTGTAAGAGGCTTCTCCAAGTCAACAAGTTAGGCAATTTTGGTGACACAAGAAATCTGCACAAAGGTCCCTCCCATGTGCGCCTAAATGGATGAGTATGCAGCCTAAAAACATGCTAAAATGCACATGTGTCTACCATGCAATGAGGCTTAAATCAAGTTATGCTTAAGCAAGATGAGGTGGCGGTTTTGACAAGAGAAAAATGGCAGATTTCAAGGTCCTAATTACATCTCACTTGTGCGCAAAAATGAGGGAAAAACATTAAGCCAAGTGGTTGTTCCTTGAGGCACAAGACACCCTAAATGGGCAAGGCTTTAGGGAAAATAAGAATGGTTACAATTTTGGGCTGAATTGGCTTGATCCAAGAGCCATACTTGGGCCATTGGCCACACACACACAAAGGATCCAACACCCAAGTCCAAAAGCAACAAGTCTATACACACTCAAGCCCACATCCAAACACTAATGCCTTCTAGCACACACTCACATTACTCATAAGATCAAGTTCACATGCCTACAGATGTAACTAACTTCCTATGATTTAATTTAATTAACTACCTTAGTCTTATCCAAGAAATAAAGATCACACAATTCACAAACCATTACACATAAACCATACATCCGAATTCTACACATGTGCACATAGCATATAGTACTTAGGTATTTTACTAATTATACGGGATGTTACACTCTCCCCACCAAAAAGGAATTTTGTCCGCAAAATAAACTTACTTAAGAGCTAAACAGTTCTGGATAGCGTTTCTGAACGTCTTCCTCGCGCTCCCAAGTGGCTTCAGCTGCCGATCTGTTGTTCCATAATACTTTCACCAACGGAATCTCTTTAGAACGGAGTCGCTTGACGGATCTTTCAAGAATTTGGAATGGTTGCACTTGATAAGTCAGATTTTCCTTGAGTTCCACTTCTTCCGGCTGTAATACGTGAGATGGATCAGAGAGATACCTCCGTAGCTGAGACACATGAAATACATTGTGAATTCCTGACAGATTGGGTGGTAAAGCCAACCGGTATGCAGACTCTCCAATCCGGTCCATAATCAGATACGGTCCTAAGTACCGTGGACTTAACTTCTTAACTCCCATTCTCCTTCCGAGTCCCGATGTAGGAGTGATTCTCAAGAACACATGATCTCCGACTTCGAAAGATAGAGGCTTATGACGCTTGTCGTAATAACTCTTCTGTCTGGTCTGAGCCCTCTGCATATTCTCCCGAATCTTCTTTACTTGTTCGGATGTTTCTTGAATTAGATCAGGTCCTAACATACTTCGCTCACCCACTTCCGTCCAACATAAAGGGGATCTGCATTTTCTCCCATACAAAGCTTCATACGGTGCCATCTGAATGCTGGAGTGGTAACTGTTGTTGTAAGCGAACTCTATCAACGAAAGATAACTATCCCAGCTGCCTCCTAACTCCAAAACACATGCTCGCAACATGTCCTCTAAGGCTTGAATGGTGCGTTCCGTCTGTCCATCGGTCTGCGGATGATAAGCAGTACTCAACCTCAGTTGGGTCCCTAATGCTCTTTGAAAGGATTCCCAAAACTTAGATGTAAACTTGGGATCACGATCACTGACAATGCTTGTAGGAACTCCGTGTAGCTTCACAATCTCCTGCAGATAAATTCTAGCAAGCCTCTCTGTATCATATGTGGTTCTAACACGCAAGAAATGAGCTGACTTCGTTAAACGATCGACAATCACCCAGATAGAATCATATCCTTCTCGCGTCCGAGGAAGTCCAACTACAAAATCCATCGAAATACTGTCCCACTTCCATTCGGGGATCTCCAAAGGTTGAAGGAGTCCCGACGGTTTCTGATGTTCGTACTTCACCTTCTGACAAGTTAAGCATCGAGATACATACTCCGCAATATCACGCTTCATACCTGGCCACCAAAACGAGGTCTTCAAATCATGGTACATCTTCGTGGATCCAGGATGAACTGCGTACTTACCCTTGTGAGCCTCTTGTAAAACTTCTTGTTTCAACTCTTCATTCGGCACAACCAGCCGTCCTTGGAACCTCCAGACATCATTCTCATCCTTTACTACCTCTTGGTTACCAACCAACTTGCGGACTAACTCTTCATCCTTCTGAGCCTCCTTAATTCTACTGATCAATTCATTCTCCACCTTTATATTTCCCAATCTTATGCTACTTCCTCTCTCGTCTACCGATAAGTTCAAGTCTCGAAAGGCCTCAAACAACTTCAATTCTTCCATCATCAGAGTTGCAGTGTGTAGTGTCTTCCTGCTCAGGGCGTCAGCTACCACGTTTGCCTTTCCTGGGTGGTACTTAAGTTCAAAATCGTAGTCCTTCAGAAATTCCATCCACCGTCGTTGTCGCATATTCAGCTCCTTCTGGTCGAACAAGTACTTCAAACTCTTATGATCGCTGAACACGTCAAACTGCGAACCATACAAGTGGTGCCTCCAGATTTTCAGTGCGAACACGATAGCTGCTAATTCCAAATCGTGCGTAGGATAATTTTCTTCGTGAGGCTTCAGTTGTCGAGATGCATAAGCTACCGCCATACGATCCTGCATCAACACGCATCCAAGTCCTTTCAGCGACGCATCGCAATAAACTTCGAACTTTCGAGTAGGATCCGGAATCGTGAGTACGGGAGCACTCGTCAATCTGCTCTTTAGCTCCAAGAAACATTCTTCACAGGCTTCAGTCCACTCAAAAGGCTTATCCTTCCGAGTGAGACGAGTAAGGGGTTGTACTATCTGAGAGAAATTCTGGATGAACCTTCGATAATACCCAGCCAGACCTAAGAAACTTCTTACTTCAGTGACAGACTTGGGTCGTTCCCAATTCATAACAGCTTCAACCTTGCTGGGGTCCACCGCGATACCTTCTGATGAAATGACATGGCCCAGAAACTGGACCTCTTTAAGCCAAAACTCGCACTTCGACCATTTTGCGTACAACTGCTTCTCCTTCAAGACTTGCAAGACAATCCTCAGATGTTCCGCGTGCAGCTCTTCATTAGCCGAGTAAATCAGGATGTCGTCGATAAACACAATAACGAACTGATCAAGAAACGGGCGGAAGATGCGGTTCATGTAGTCCATGAATACCGCTGGAGCATTCGTAAGTCCGAATGGGATCACCTGATATTCGTAGTGCCCATAACGAGTCCTAAAAGCGGTTTTCGGAATATCCTCCGGTTTGACCCGGATCTGATGGTATCCCGATCGTAAATCTATCTTGGAAAAGACTCTGGCTCCTCTCAGCTGGTCCATCAAATCGTCGATCCTCGGTAGCGGATACTTATTCTTCACCGTGACTTTGTTCAGCTGGCGGTAATCTACACACAGACGTAAGCTTCCATCCTTCTTCTTAATCAAGATAGCTGGAGCACCCCATGGAGAAGTACTCGGTCTGATGAATTCCTTTGCCAAAAGCTCTTCTATCTGCTTCTTTAACTCGCGCAGTTCCAAAGGTGCCATGCGATACGGGGCAATGGAGATTGGTCCAACTCCAGGAACAAGTTCGATCGAAAATTCTATTTCCCTATGAGGAGGCAATCGAGGTATTTCATCCGGGAATACCTCCTCGAATTCTCTAACTACCGGTACATTCTGAATTTGATTGTCAATCGAGGTCTCAGCCTCGATCGACAAAAGATACCCTGCTGCTCCCTTGCGGAGCTCTTTTCTAACTTGCAATAAGGAAATGAGAGAGAAAGGTTGAAAATTACCATCCTTTGCAGGAACAATGACTTTCCCCGCTCGACAATCCAAAGTTATCCCGTTTTCCGTCAACCAGTCCATACCGATAATCACATCGAAGTTGAATACCGGCAGGACCACCAAGTTAACTGTATACGTGTTCCCTTCGTACTGCAAGGTAACACCTCTGCAGATCTCTGAGGCTGTGCACGATCCCCCCGTAGGTGTGCTGATGTGTAACTCATAAGGTAACGGGGTTGGGGTGATGCCTATTCTCAAGGCAGTATGCTTTGCCATAAAAGAGCCAGACGCTCCAGAATCAAAGATAACAGAAATTGGGTGACCATTCAGAGTGACATTACCTTTGATCAGGTTGGGAAACTTTTGCGCTTCATTTGCATCCAATGTGAACACTCGAGCTTGCGGAGGCTGTTGGTCAGCGTTCTGGGGGCACTTGTAAGCAAAATGGCCTTGCTGGCCGCATCTGAAGCATGCATTGTTGTTCTTGCGACAGACTCCAAAGTGATTCTTTCCACACGTAGCACAAGCAGTCGCACCCTGACGTCCCGTCGACGATTGACCCACCGTAAAGTTTCTCTTAAAATTTCCAGGCCGCGCCTGCAACGGCGTACCTCTGCCTCGACCCCTACCAGGTGCCGCCCTGAAGAATCTGCCTGCTCGATTTCCTCCGTGGAATTGTGGTGGTGGCTTGTTCAAGTTCTTGGCCTCCAGAATGATTCCTTCTGCCTGACGACTCTGGTTGATGAGTTCTGGAAGTGTGCGATTAGCCGTCGTCAAGATGAGCTTGCGGATTTCCGGATGCAGTCCGCTCTCGAACTTCTCCACCTGCCATTCTTCATCATAAATGTTCCGGTCGAAGTTGGCGTACTCGATCAGCTGCCCAAACTTTGCGATATACTCATTAACCGTCATGTTACCCTGCCTGAGCGACAGCAGTTCAGTGTGCTTCATCCTTCGCATTGCCTTAGGAAAATACTTATCCAGAAATACTTGTCTGAACACGGCCCACGTCAGCTCCACGTCCTGAGCTCTCAGCAGAGCCCTCGCACCAGTCCACCATGTTAAAGCTTCTCCCATCAGCTGGTACGACGCGTAATCAGTCTTCTGCGCTTCCGGGCATGCCATGCGTTCGAAAATATGCTCAATCATCTGCAGCCACCTTGCTGCAGCCTCGGGGTTGTCTTCACCCTCGAAAGTGGGTGGTTGGAAGTTGCGGAAGTCTTTCAACCTCCGACGGGCAATTTCTTCTGCATTTTCATGCAGTGGGGGTTGGTTCTGATTCTGTTGCCTATGGTCGCGCCATTCTTGGCTCATGTTCTGGATGAATGTGGCCAGTCCTCCAATGGTGGTGATAAGATCCTCTTCTGCATCGCCAGTCCTTCCCCGAGTTGAACCGCGACCACCCGCCATGATTCTGCACTCACAATACCAGGAAATGAGTTGATCAGGCTCACCGCAAGTTATTCATGGCAGCAGTCCCAAGTAGGTACTCGAGTTCAATTCGGACAAGTTAGCTATGCATCCGTGTCTTATCACAGAACAGTCCTAACAATCTAACTACCCTAGCTAATATATACTTAACTATAGCACATTTAAACAGTCAATCAGCAGATAAACACAAACAGCAGTTAATTCAATCAAACACAAGCAATTCCATGGACCAAACTGCTCTGATACCAATTAGTGTAACGCCCTCCCTTGTATGCATCCAAGAGAGTCGTTTGCTAAGCGGAATTAGAGTCGTTACGTCACATGAGCTAACAAAGCAGCATACAAATCCGTATAAAAATTTTCAACACATAAATTCTTTTCATAAAGGTTTTCTGAAATAGTCATTGTTCACAAAAGTTCAATATTAACATCATCCTGATAAAGACTACAGTCATCCAAAATAGTTCCAAAACATTAATCATTACAGTTATCCATTTAAACAAACAGCAACACTGATAATCCAAGCATCAGCAATCAACAGCAAAATAATACTCCTTCAAATGCTCTTGCGTCCTCCTGCCATTTTGGAAAAATAGCAGCCCCGAAGGGGTGAGAATAATCCCAGTAGTGTGGCAATAAAACCAGTAATATAACAGTATTAACTAGGCACAAAATCATAAACAGTCACTTCAACATATACTTGTTCCTTTTCATTTTATCACATTCATATATTGCGTATATAACGCCTTTCCTTTGCGCTTTTAGCACCGTCGTGCGCGCACTTCACAGTGGAATCAAATATCCCTTGGCACCTGAGCTCCATGTGGATTCCATCTGTGGGCCTATGCGGACTGATGCCAAGTGTCCCATACCCCGGTACCTTGGGGATGCCTATATGATGCTTGCTCAAACACATGGTCCTGTACATAACTATTCTAAAACAAGGCCTATATGATCTTGTTACATGCATGACATGCTATGCTTTCACACACAAAGCGTAAAAATGCGGTATAATGTAAGATGCATGCTTATATACCTTTCATATGCGTTATGCTGCCACATAACGTCTTTACCTCATAGTCATATAGCCATCACGGCACATTTTTGGCAGTTTCCTTTCATTATAATGGAACATAATATTTTTACGGCATATGGAGCATCATGTTACAATTCTATACCAGTAGTCAATAGTTACATTAGGCATCATCGCCTGACACTTACCTTAGCTTTCCTTAAATATTACCAACGGCAGCGAAATATTCTCACTTCTTAAGCGCACCTAAATCAATTAAAACTAATCATTTACAGTGGCTATTTACAGTAGAACAGAGAGCATACAGCAGTGGCTTACAGCAGCCAAAACAGTGAGCATTTACAGCAGCAAAACAGTGAACATACAGCAGCAAAACAGTGAGCATACAGCAGTGTTTACAGCAGCCAAAACAGTGGACATACAGCAGCAAAACAGTGAGCATACAGCAGCAAAACAGTGAGCATACAGCAGTGTTTACAGCAGCCAAAACAGTGGACATACAGCAGCAAAACAGTGAGCATACAGCAGCAAAACAGTGAGCATTTACAGCAACAAAGCAGTGACGTTTTAAACGTTTTCAAAACAGAAACAGTGGCGTTTTTAAAACAGAAACAGTGGCATTTTTAAAACAGAAACAGTGGCACTTTGAACTTCCAAAACAGTGGCATTTTATACATACAAACAGTGGCCTTTGAGGAAACAGTAAAACAGTGGCATTTTTATGTATAAAACAGTGGCATGGAATGACTTAAAACAGTGGTACATTATGCATAAAACAGTGGCATTTGTGTACATAAAACAGTGGCATTTATGTACATAAAACAGTGGCATTTGTGCACATAAAACAGTGGCAAAACAGTGGCATTTGTGTACATAAAACAGTGGCTTTTGTGTACATAAAACAGTGGCATTTGTGCACATAAAACAGTGGCATTTGTGTGCATAAAACAGTGGCTTTTGTGTACATAAAACAGTGGCATTTGTGCACATAAAACAGTGGCATTTGTGTACATAAAAAACAGTGGCATATAAAACAGTGGCATATTGATGAACCGAAACAGTGGCATTTTCTCTACCAAAACAGTGGCACATACATAAGAAAACAGTGGCACCTTTCTCTTTAAACAGTGGCCTAATCATACAAGGAAGCAGTAGCATGAGTTCGAACATAACCAAGAGGTTTCTAAGCATACATATCATTATGAAATAGCTCCATCATTCTACTTTTATCATGCTTATACTTGGGTCCAAAACCACACATACTCAAGGAGACATTTAAGCATACATACTTGGCTACACAAAGAAAGAGTTCAAAGTTTAAAGGCCTACCTCTTGTAGCACACCCTTCAAAGTCAAGGATCACACCACCTTCTAGCTTCGATGCACACAAGTCCACACTTCCTAAGAGGTCCTATGCGCAACAAGGTGAGGAACTAGGTTGGCACTAGCTTGGTGTATGGTTGAGGTGAGGAAGGAGTTGTCTTAAGCAAGGTCTTCTAGCTCCAAGGAGGCTTGTAAGTTCGGTTATGGGAGTGAGGGAGTGAGGAGAAGAGGAGTTGGAGAGGGGTTGGCTGCACTTGCACATGAAGGCAGCCCCCTCTCCATGCGCACATATATAGAAAGTGAGGGGAAAAAAAGGCTATGATTAACTATCATGAAATATTCAGATTTCTATGAGATGATGGGGCTGCAAAAAAGGCTGAAACAAGCAAGGTGTTGGCTTCTAAATTACTCTACTTACATGCAAAAGGGTGAGGGGATCTGTTCAGATTTAAGAGCTGTCCAAAGTCAGAATTTTTCTCTGCCCAACAGCCATGGTTTGCGCACAAAGAGGTGTGGAAAGGGAGTGTCATGAGCACATGAGAGAGTTTTGCTAAGTCAACAAGTAAAACACTATGTGGCAGCCCAAAAATCTGCACTTGTGCAGCCTTGGTGCGCAATGATGAGGGGGAAAAGAGGGGCAGATTTGTGACAGTCCAAACACTCATATAGGGGCTGTCCTTGTGCAGAAAATTTCTGCATAAAAGCCAACCCATGCGCACAAGATGAGGTGTGAGGGAGGTTCACTAAGTCCACAAGCAAGAGGGCTTTGTGGCAGCCAAGGATTCAGATTTATGGAGCTGACCTCTGCGCAAAAATGATGAGAATGCAGTCCCAAAATCTCACTAATGATGCATGTGGAAGGAGGAGGAGGTTTGACTCATGATGGCTGCAAAAGCTTGCAACAAAATCTGCACAATGCAGTCTAATGATGGAAGTGTAAGAGGGTTCTCCAAGTCAACAAGTTAGGCAATTTTGGTGACACAAGAAATCTGCACAAAGGTCCCTCCCATGTGCGCCTAAATGGATGAGTATGCAGCCTAAAAACATGCTAAAATGCACATGTGTCTACCATGCAATGAGGCTTAAATCAAATTATGCATAATCAAGGTGAGGTGGTGGTTTAACAAGGCAAAATGGCAGATTATAAAGGTCCTAATTACTCTCACTTGTGCGCAAAAATGAGGGAAAAACATTAAGCCAAGTGGTTGTTCCTTGAGGCACAAGACACCCTAAATGGGCAAGGCTTTAGGGAAAATAAGAATGGTTACAATTTTGGGCTGAATTGGCTTGATCCAAGAGCCATACTTGGGCCATTGGCCACACACACACAAAGGATCCAACACCCAAGTCCAAAAGCAACAAGTCTATACACACTAAGCCCACATCCAAACACTAATGCCTTCTAACACACTCACATTACTCATAAGATCAAATTCACATGCCTACAGATGTAACTAACTTCCTATGATTTAATTTAATTAACTACCTTAGTCTTATCCAAGAAATAAAGATCACACAATTCACAAACCATTACACATAAACCATACATCCGAATTCTACACATGTGCACATAGCGGGCGAGAAGCCCGCATGATGACGAGTGGAGCAGTGGTGTATAGTTTAGCTATCATGTCATTTTAGTTTATGGATTTATTTGGCAAGTGAAGTGTAATATGTAAATATTTGTAGTTTAAAGTGAAAGTTGTAAATGTAAATGTAATCCAGTGTTGTAAATGTACCATGGATGTATGTAATATGATGGTAGGGCTTTAGGCCTATTGTAGGTTTATGATTATCTGCATTATGATTTACGCATGAAATTGATGTTAGTGATTGAAATTATAAAGGATTGAAAGTAAACTGCTTATGTTTTAAGTGTATATTGTATTGGGTTGTAAGTGCCCCAAGGCGTTGTTGGACCTTGTGTGTGCCACCCATTGGATTTTGCTGGATTTCAGGTGTATTAGTGGTGTTAAACAGGTTATGCAAATTTGGGGATTTTAGGAAATACAAAGGAAACTCTGGCGAATTTTCTGTAGAATTGGCAGTTTTTGGGTGAACTTTGGGAGAGCGTATCTCTCTCCATAGTGGTCCGATTGGGACGTGCCATACGCCATTTTGAAGCTTAAGATGTCCCCTACGTTGTGTCAAAAGCCTAGGTTCATTGGTGGTGTGTGCAGCCCATGGGGGCTGTTGTAACATACTGCCCTGTTCTGCCCTGTTTTTGTTGGCAGATTTGAGGTAGTTTTGAGAAATTAATTCCCGCTTCGTTACTTGGTCAAATTAAGCATACGATATATCAAATCGAAGTTTGAGGTGTCTAGTTTATGGTGTAAAAGTTTGAGAGTCATTGGTTGGGCGGTTAGGTACAGTTTATTCCATGAAGATTGTAGGTTTTAGGCTGTTTTGGAGTTGGTAGGCAATGTTGTTTGTCCATCTTCAAACGGCGATAACCGGAGCTCACGAGCTCGGAATCGAGTGTGTGATAGCTTGTTAGAAAGGTAAGTGAATAAGGAAAAAAGATAACCTGGAGTGTAAGTTTGGATTTTTATTTTGTGTTCGTAGAAAAATAAATTAGCAAGTCCGGTTAAGTGGTAAAAACGTAAAAGTGAGGAATTGGCTAAGTGGGTTTATGGGAACCCCTTAGTGTCTTGTATGTAGTAGATTAAAGTGTATAAAAAATTTAAGTAAGTCTTCCGCTAGTGTTACAGTTGCGATCACAGCTTTTTATTATTACGCTTTTTATACTTTTACTGTTCGCGTAATAATCGGAAAAAGTTTATTCTCATTTTTATAAATGAACTGCTGTGATTGTAACTGCGCTTAATATCATAATTAATGTTAACAATACCGGTACGTAACGGGCTGTTACACCAACTACCAAGCCAACACTCTCCCTACCTCAAAACAGAAACACCAACTCAAAAGGTGACTAACTCAACCTTGCCACACCACTCTACCAAGTGTTTACAAAGAAAGAAGGAGAAGAATCAAAGGAAAAGAGAAGACTTTGGATGTTTTCCTTGAAGAAATGGCGAAGAGAAGGCAAGGCTCAAGGAGGCTGACCAACACACACTAAAACCCACGCACAAGAGGCTAAGGATCAGCCTAGGGTTGTATGCAAGTGGCTATTTATAGCTGGTTAACAATTAATCACATAGTATTAACTTTAATTGCTGCGCTTAACATTTTAATCCCAAACTCAGGATTCTTAACCTACTCAATTTTACAATAATTAACATATTTTTACTTTATTTTTCGGAGCACCTTTCCGGTACGCGCTTTTCTATAGCCAGTATCAATTCTGGCACTAGTTCTCATTATTTTAACTTGAAACTCATTTTATAAGTCCTGTATATTATTCTAGGAATATTCATACACTTATTATAATTTTTCGGGATACTTTTTCGGTACGCATTTATACCGACTAGCAGAACCGGTATCTGCACTTTTCTTCCGAAAAGCGACTTTCAGCATTCTTAATCACTTACTATAATTATTAGAGCCTCATAATAATTATTAGGGTCAATTATGGAATTATTTCCTAATCTCACATAATTAATTAATTAACTTCCTTAATTAACGGTGCGGGTTCTTACAGGGACGCTTATTTCAGGTTCAGGGAACCCAAGGGTTGAGACCTAGGAAGCACGGACACTTGTAAAAACAGGAAGAGTCGGGTCCGACACGCTCCGACACGGTGTCGGACACGCGGTTGACTTTTTCCGACACGTTGACAATCCGACACGCGAATTTGACCGTGTCCAACACGGTCAAATGGCATTTTCGTAATTTTTTTGTTTTTTGTTTTTTTTTTTATTTTTTTTAATTTTTTTTAAAAAGTTAAAATATATTAATAAAGCTTCCACCTGATCATATCAATTTATTTTTTTGTCTTTTTTCCCCTTAAGTAGATAAGAGATCATCTCACCATCATTCTTGTCAATTCCTATTACGCTCTTGTTGTATCTCATTCTCTCTGATCTCTCTCTCTAATATGATTTGTTCTCTCTATCTGATATTATATCTCTCTCATCCCAGTTTTTATTTTTTTTATTAAAGCTTCCATCTTTATTAAATATTAAATGAAATATACACTATATAAATTAAAGATATTATTTAATATTAAAACGTGTCCCAACGTGTCGAAATCCATAATTTTTTAGGATTGACGTGTCGGAGTGTCGTGTCGTGTCACGTGTCGTATCGGTGCTACATAGGTTATCTTACCCCCTTTCGAGATCAAAACCCCAATATTCCTATCTAGGGTTTTGGTCCTCAGAATATCCCCAACTATCAGATTGATCAATTCTAACAAAGGAAATATCAAAATTCGCGCAGAGTAATGATAAAGATAATTATATAAACGAACAACTATAAATCAATCCTTCGTTTCAAGGGCTCACATATGGATCGTGACCCTGGCTACAATATAGAGATCTAGCCAATCAACATCATGATCGCTGATCTAAAATTCAGCATAAACTAAAAATGAAAGGGAAAGAAAATACAAAGAGGAGATCCAATATGAAGAACACGAAGAACTCCACGGCTGCCTCCTCTCCTTCCAAGTCTCCAGATCTGAATGCCCTAATTCTGTAATGAGGGCTATTTATAATTTGTTTCTTCCTCTCGGGTTGGCGCAAGTTCGCGCGGTGCTACTGCCTGATTTGCAAAAGCCGGTACTGAATGTTCGTAAAACGGCGCCAGTAGGCGCCATAGTGGCGCTACTTGGCGCCATCTTTCTTCTTTGGGGCGCTAATTGGCGCCATTCCTCTTCAATTTGGGCATCAATTAGCGCCATGATTCTGCACTTTATTTTTGTCTTGGTTTGGCGCCACTTTGGTGCTACTTAGCACCACTTTATTGACTTCGCTGAAATACAACCAATAGGTGAGAAGTATAATTGAAAAGAAAGAATCAATATAGTTTGCAAATATATATATATATATATAAAAGTTGCTCTTTTATGAATCAATTCTTATCAATTTTAACACAGAAAACTACACTTGCGAGAGGCATATCAATAACACTTCTAAGGATCACATTAAAAGACAGTCAATGCATAAAAGACCAACATCAAAATCCAAACAAGAAGTTGACGCAAGGACTTTGATATTACCAGTTTGCCACCACCATTCCACCAAAGAGACACAACATGCAAAATTCAGGAAAATATATATAATAAGAAAAAATCTTAATTGCTTCAATTCTCTTACACTCAACCCTATTTCAATTCCAGTACAAGACAAAGATAAAACATTTCCATTACAATTGAAAAAAATGCTCAACAACCACTCACAACACACAAATCCCTGATCCACACACGCCTCAAATTCAACTTAAACTCCAACTAAGCAAAACAATTAACCGAGTAGAAGAAAAAAAAATACGCATAATAATAAATTAAAAAGTAGAAACAACCAAACAGAACATCGAATCCTAGTTTCGCAATCAGCATAGAACAATTTTCCCACATTTTCCCGGGAAACAAACAGAGCATTAAAGAGTTCGAAGTAGTGATTGGTCGTAACCTTGTTGAAGAAGATTTGGCCACTTGAGAGTGCAATGTAGAGAAGAAGATAAGCATATTTTTTCTCACAGAATTGTGCTACAGCCACGTTTGTATACAAAATCAATGGGTTCAATGCTTAAAGCGATGTAGAATATCATCAAACTTATCTTGTTTGATCTCCACTTGCTAAATTTCCAGCTTCTTGAGTACGTAACCTCTTTCTTGAACACATGATGTCATAGGCCATATATGTCCAGCCATGCGACTTCAAAGTTGACTTTGCTTCTTTCCCAAGACTGAGTTATATTTTGAAACATAGTATCAGAATCAGGCATATAATGAAATTTTTAGAAAGAAAATAGCATCAGAAATTCAGAATCAGACACAGTGAATAATTTATCAAGTAGAGGTGTCGAACAGATTATCAAAGGAAATAAATACATAAATGTGAACAAGTGTGCATACAATTTTGGGCATGAAAAAAGAAGGTAACAAGCATGATTTCAGCAAAGCATGAATAAATAAGACTAAAATATCCTGAAAATATATCATCAAAATATTTTAGCATGTCAGGTATTGAATAGATAGAGAAGGAAAGGAAGAAATAATTAAATAATGAAATGAGGGAAAAAAAGTTATTGTGGAGTATCCACTAACATTACTGATTGCACAATGTTTCCTTCAGATGGGAACGAGTAAGTTTGTATACAAAACTAATGGGTTCAATGCTTAAAGCGATGTAGAATATCATCAAACTTACCTTGTTTGATCTCCACTTGCTAAATTTCCAGCTTCTTGTGCTCGTAACCTCTTTCGAGAACGCATGAAGTCATAGACCATATCTGTCCAGCCACGCGACTTCAAAGTTGACTTTGCTTCTTTCCCAAGACTGCGTTATATTTTGAAACATAGTATCAGAATCAGGCATATAATGAAATTTTTAGAAAGAAAACAACATCAGAAATTCAAAATCAGACAGGGAGAATATTTTAGCAAGTAGAGGTGTCGAACTGATTGTCAAAGGAAATAAATATATAAATGTGAAAAAGTGTGTATACAATTTTGGGCATGAAAAAAGAAGTTAACAAGCATGATTTCAGCAAAGCATGAATAAATAAGACAAAAATATCCTGAAAAAATATATCATCAACATAATTTAGCATGTCAGGTATTGAATAGAGAGAGAAGGAAAGGAAGAAATAATTAAATAATAAAATGAGGAAAAAAAGTTATTGTGGAGCATCCACTAACATTACTGATTGCACAATGTTTCCTTCAGATGGGAATGGCTAAGTTTGTATACAAAATCAATGGGTTCAATGCTTAAAGCGACGTAGAATATCATCAAACTTACCTTGCTTGATCTCCACTTGCTAAATTTCCAGCTTCTGGAGCACGTGACCTCTTTCTAGAACGCATGAAGTCATAGACCATATCTGTCCAGCCACACGACTTCAATGTTGACTTTGCTTTTTTCCCAAGACTGTGTTATATTTTGAAACATAGTATCAGAATCAGGCATATAATGAAATTTTTAGAAAGAAAACAACATCAGAAATTCAGAATCAGACACAGTGAATATTTTAGCAAGTAGAGGTGTCGAACTGATTGTCAAAGGAAATAAATACATAAATGTTAACAAGTGTGTATACAATTTTGGGCATGAAAAAAGAAGGTAACAAGCATGATTTCAGCACAGCATGAATAAATAAGACTAAAATATCCTCAAAAAAATATATCATCAACATATTTTAGCATGTCAGGTATTGAATAGAGAAAGAAGGAAAGGAAGAAATAATTAAATAATGAAATGATGGGAAAAAGTTATTGTGGAGCATCCACTAGCATTGTTGATTGCACAATGTTTCCTTCAGATGGGAATGGCTAAGTGACGGGGATGCCAAAAGACACGTAACCGATTCTTGTATGCCCTTCCCCACCAATAAGGTTATCGAAACAATAAAAAAAAATATCAAAGCCTCAACAGAATTAAGACTTTAACAAAACAATGTCAAACATTAACTAACATTGACAGTCCAAACCCAACTACCAAAGTCTCAATCTCAGCAATAAAAAACACATTCAAAAGTATGAGACAAAAAATATCAATATACACCAGAAAAAAAAACATGCTTAGGCATCACTAAAAAAATATATTTATTTAACATATTAAACTAAAATTAGTAAGAAAAAATTAAAAAAAAAGATGAGTTTCATTATGTCATACCCGTCCTTCATTTCTTGAACTCTTGCTTGAGACTGACCATCTTGGGCAAGCAAGATGCATGGAACCTCCAATATCTTTCTCTTATTTCCCAATAATTTAGGTTGGCTGTTGATGCCATTGCTTTCTTGCTTAAAGTTGTCAGGCCCTCTACCTGTTATTACCCTGCTTCTATCAGTATCTTCCGGAGGATCTGATTTCACAGAATGCATATCAACTGTCCGAATATCAGAGTATCCAAGAATATCTTCCGGAGGAACTGGCCTTTGGTTAGTTCGAGAGAAAAAAAGAATATAAGCCTTTTCTGACAAAACTTGTTGCAAGGTTGCAACTGTCACACGAGAATCATCACAGCGATACCACCTACCCATTGCATCCTGTGAACAAAATAGGAAATTAGATTCTGGCATATTTGGGGATGAATGTATTGGCTATATAGTTGTGTAAAGATGAACTATAAATTCACAAACCTTTACATAAGCATAATAGTGACCAGATTTCGGGGAGTCGCCTGAATGCACAATAGCACCAAAGAGCTTATATTTTGGTTGTGGATCCTACATAAACATGACTATTAGAAAGGAAGGAAGCTAGATATAATATTAGAATGAGGGAAAAAAAGACTAGGGAAATATGGGCCATGTAGCACCAGTCTTATTAAAGGTCAGCCTAGGTTGGAAAAATACTGAAACTTTGTTGGCATTGACCAAGAGATTTATGCTTTTTATTGTTAGTGGCTCATCGATATACAGTATTATAGCCTCTTTGAAGTTTCACCAATTAGTTTGAAATCCCAACCTGGACACTATTTTTACAACTAAATATCACCTAAAGTATGTATGAGCATGTATATTTAATGGATAATGGATAGTTCAAGTTCTATATGTGTGTGTGTGTGTGTGTGTACAGTTCTTAAACATTTCAAACAATTTCACCTTGTATTTTATACCATAATTTGAATATGAACTGGGATTAAACAAAGAAAATCAAAGTTGATTAAGATCAAAGGATATTTAGAATTCTTCATGGGTCCCAGACCTCTATCATTAATGCTTTCCATACTTCTCATGGATTACAAACCCAGCTGTATATTGCAAACTTAATCTTTTACTATGACTTTGACAGGTTTACCCATACAAGAGTGCTTTTCAATACGTCCAAATGTTTGTCTATGATCACCAACCACAAGCCATAATGGTAATACTATCCCATAGAAGATGTAATGCAAGATTTCTTCTTCAAACCTGACCATTCTGCTCTAATATAGCAAGCCACCACAAAGCTTAATAGAAATACAACGATTTTCTACACAATACCCAAGATGTGCAACTAGGGTATACAGAGTTTAAAAAACACGATTCATCTTCCATCTACTAACTCTTCTTAACGTGCTTTGACAACAATCCAAGTCATCATTACAGGAAACAACATAGACATACTTATAAAGCAAACACCAATAGCACCTAAAGATGTCGAGGAAACTGATGGAACTGGATGAAAAATAGGCAACTAACCTTTACTACAAAAGAAAACTCTGATCAGTATCAATGAAATACAGAGCAGATATCAAGAATGATAGAGT
>JAVKPL010011382.1:0-49524 GCA_032173675.1 Gastrolobium villosum | reverse complement strand
CATCAGTTATCCATCCTTGAAATAATGATAATAATGGACATTATCCAGCTTGGTCGAAGGGTCGAAGTAACGCACTTGATCTATAATATTAGAGTAGGTTGTCGCAGCCTTCCTTCTGAAATAACCGTCGATACCTCTTAACCTCGCTGGATAAAAATGCTTTCTCTTCTGCCCACGTATCCACATTTCCCTCCAGCTCCATAACACGTTTCCTCATATCAACCTTCTCAGCTTCCACCCCTTTTTGGCAGTTGTCATTTCCTGCAACTTCTTTTCCTTCTCATCCAGACTTGTCTTCATCTTGGTGACATCTTCTTCAGCTTTCTTCAATCTCGCCTCAAAGTCGGTACGTTGTTGCGCGATGTCATCCTTCAGGGTAAAAATGCGCTCCTTCAGAAAATCAACTGAACCTGCTACATAGAAGCAAATTACCAAAAGAACCAAGGCATATTTTAATATATGACAAGAAAGTAAGCTCCTTACTCGACACCGACATTATAAATTGATTCGCTATGTTAAGATTTTGAGAAGTCTTCAGCCATTGTTCTCTCAAAAGAGCTTCGATATGCGGTCTTACTTCTTTGCCCTTGGCATACATATCCTTGTCAAACTCCTAACCTTCGCCCACATAAATGAGATCCGGCCAACTTAAGTGGGACTTTCCGGTTATCTCTTCAAAACTCCTTTTCTTACCCCTAGCGGTATCCTCCGCTATCTTTTCAGGAGGGATGACATCTACAGAGGCAGCAGGGGACGTAACGATTTCATTGGCGACTTCAACCGTGCGGCTGCATTCTCGCTTGATTCCGCGATCATGGCGGTTGCGGACGGGGAAGGCCTGGCAGGTACAGAAAGACTAGCCTCGGTAACACTGCGCATGGCCTCAATCTTCTCCATCCTACTCAAAGAAGCTGCCATTACACTATCTGTAAATCAGTCAAAAAAGCTCATAAGAAGACATACCCACAACATATCTATACTTCACGATATATAGAGGTACCTTGATTAAAAACACAATAAAATAAGTAAAAGTCCAAATTACCCAGAAAAGCGTGAATATCATCATCAGAATATTCATTCAGTATTGTATACGTACTCAGAGAGCCCGTATCAGAAGCTTCACGAGCAATTTTACTTAAAGTGTTCACAGTCTTTCGCTCCAAGTCACTCAAGTCACTAAAATTATAGCTCAAGCTGGCACTGTCCGAAGGATATTCAGACCAGTACAACGAATAGATAGGAGTCCCATCATCTCCTAAGAAAAAGGGTTTGGTACCATGGGCGGGATAAATCTTGAAATATTCTGCACTCCATTTATTGATCTTCCTATAGTATGACTCACAAAATTTTATCTTACTTCTAAAGGACATCCAGCTCGTACGTGGTCTCATCACACTGAACATATATAAGAATGACTCTATTGATTGAAAAAGACCATAAGCCTTGTAGATCATTTCATACACTCTGATAAAACCCCAGGCATTGGGGGTCAGTTGTGAAGGTGCCACATTCAGATGCGCTAGCAGTTTACAGACAAAAGAGGAAAAGGGAAAATGAACAACTATGGATAAAAAGAAATAGGAGTACATCATCATAAAATTCCTAGTTGATCCTTCTGCCCGCGAAGAACAAATGCGCTCATTCTTTGGAACGACATAAATTTCCCATTTATCGTCAAAAGCCTTATCAGGAGTAAGATGGAGAGCTGCTGTTACTTCTGCCAACTCTTCGGGAGAACAATATACAGACTCTGTATCCAGCACTGTATCAGCTACCCAATTTCTTCTTCTCATGAGCACCGCGTCTGGCCATTATTTCCTTTATTCAAGGAGACACAGTCTAATTCAGAAGAAGAAGAATCAGTAGAAGAAGATAAGTCAGAAGAAGCAGATGCAGCAAATGTAGGCTTATAATGATCAAAATTCCTTTTCTTAAAAGGATACCTGGCTGGACATACCACATTTAATGGCAGAGGACTGGGGCTCTTGTACCATATGACTCAAGCGCGATTGGACACGAAGAATCGCGCGATGAATTTACAGAAGGCGATTTGGGGCTTCTAGAATCAGCTGACTTATAGTTGTACTCAGTACTCGAAGAAGAGTCACTCGATATCAAAATAGGCCCAGTCATTTTCAAAGATACCTTGGTAAACAAAGATGAACTTTGTTGAGAAAATACTTGTCCGCGATAAGGAAATTGCGAAGATGAACCTAGTTTAAACCCACGAATAGAAGGAAAACGCCTGCTGTTTCCATAAGCTTTGGGACAGGGAGCACCACACTTATCAGTAGACCACACTTCCCTGATTCCCAAAGACCTTGCCCTAGATAATAATCTCGAAGGAGGACTGGACGGGCCAGACCGTTCGAAAAATCTGATAAATTTTATACATTTGTGATTATCAGACATGACTTAAATACGAGGAAGATACACTACTAAGATATAAGGTAGAAATAAATAGAAAGAGTAAAGGAAGAAGATGAAAAAAACCTGAGATTTATATTTCAGATTAGCAGAACCACGAACAGGACGTGTCAACACCGGAAATGCAGAAAATGAACACTGAGGAGCAAAGAATTTCTCACAATAACAACAAAGTTGTTTTCCCTCCAAACTAGCGAAGGCTCAGTTTTTTTAATCAAAAACGGATAGTCCAAGGGGCACCCAAATGTGTTGTGTTAAACGGTTTTTAGGGGACACGTGGCTAGAAAGGGAAGCATTTTTACTTCAAAAACCACCCACGCTTACCCTTAAACACCCACTTAACAATACTGGCATTTAATACTTCTGACTGTTAAACGTCTAATCCACCGTTCTCAAGCGGCAACACTCATGATGACACTTTAACATGATTACCGCGGCACACAGAAGGGACATATGAACTGCAAACTACCACTTTCTAACTAGCATGTAGCTCACGGCTTTTCCGCATGACAAAACCGCAAGCTAGAAGGCAACTGATCTGGATACAATATAAGGCCCAACAAAGGCCCAGTGACATATGGAAAAGCCCAAACCTGATCAGGATCCAGACTAGAAACGCGATAGAAAAACATCGCGCATAAGACGCGATGCCCACATTACGCTAGACAATACGCGATACCCATATCACGGATGAAACCCTCTCAAGGAAGCAAACTTAAAGCCCAAGGCAATCCCACCACGCCTTTGTGCCAATGGACAACGGACAGCTCCAGCTTACCGCGACTCTACAACTAGAGGACTTAAGGCTACTCAGGTCCTAACACTGACCTGCAGCCCAAACCTGGCCATTCAGAGGTCATGCCGCCTTGCTTAGGCGGCATCATAACTACTATATAAGCAAAGGGTCCAGCACCAAGGTACGATCATCCTTTACATTTACAACATAAAACTCTTGCCTCTGATACTGACTTAAGCATCGGAGTGTATTCGCAGGTACCCCCGGTTTGGTCCAGTGTTCAACAACTAAGTGCAGTGACGTTACTAGATCCAACTCTGAGTGGAAGCCCAAGACCAAGAACATCATCCCCTACCTCAACCGTGTGTGATTAAGGCTTGATACATATTGGCCAGCCCATATTGTATTTGGTCTGATCACCTATCTTTAACGTGAATAATTAATTATTGCACTCCATGAATCCTTGAACTTATTTATATGAGGCTGTAAGCGTGTGTTTGGTACAAGAGAGAAATTTTTTGGTATCCGGGAATCATAATTACTGGGAATACAATAGAACTTGAGTTTATTCGAGATGTTACGAAAAATGTGTTTGGTTTGCCAAAATATTATTGAGAATATTGGGAAAAAAGATTACTGATTCCATGTTTGGTTTAGAACGAAATATGACTTGGAATATGAGGTTATTTTACAAAATAACCCCAAACTATTTTTACTTTTGTAATTGGTAGATTGGGTCTAGGTTTTGACGTGTGTTGAGGTATTTTTGCCTCAAAAATTGTTATTGTGCTTTCCCTTTACTTGGAATTCTGAATTACCATATTATTTTTGGTAATCTGAATAGTGACTTTTCTTTGTAAATCAAATTACCGGTAAACCTCGGATATCCGGGAACTGGTTTTTGTTACTTCTACCAAACATGGTAATTGATGTTTATCAAAAAAGGTTTACCAGTAATCTTTTTGATACCCTTGTACAAAACACACCCTAAGAGTATGTATACATGCATAAGTAGACCAAATGATGATAACTCAATTAGTGCATAAGAGCTGAGCAGGTGGGGGTGGAAGCATGTTAGGTTTATTTTTGGATTTACAGGTAACAGATAGAGGAAGTTAGAGGGGTAGAGAGAGAAGGAGAAGTGAGAGGAAGAAATGTCAAACTTTTTCATGCCTTTTCTTCATTCACCAGCATTTTAATATCCGATAACAACTTCCTAACAAACTCAAGGATAACTATTCCTTGGGTTGCAACTCTATTACACATTGTAGACATTCAACATGAAATTAAAATATAAAATGGACTTATTCCCTCAACACTTGTACTGTTCTAGATAAATGGGTTTCTTTATAATCCTCTTGGGCCTAGCAATGGGTTGGGCCGTAACATCCCCTTCCCGTTGGAGACCCGCCTCCCTAAGGTGGCTTGAATTTGGGCCTTGCTGGGCTGGAAAGGGGTCGGGTATGGTCTGGGGAATTGGTATGGAAATATCTGTCTTAGGGTCAGTAACAACCGTAGGATGATTAGAGTGGGTAGTTGGGTGGACGGCTGGGATATCTTGTGTCAATGGGATAGCTTGGGGTACTGGATGTATGGGCGGTGTGAGTTGGGTGGTTTCAAAAACAGGGAGTGATTTGGGGGTGGTATCAGCTGATGTTGGGGAGGAGTGGTGTGGGGGGTAAAGAAACGGCTGATCTGGGAGTTGCTCGAATGTCGCGTTCATCCTCGCAGGTGGAATCTTCAGGGGGTAAACCCTCCCACTGGATCAGAAGTTGGGGAATTTGTACATCGTTCCGCCAAATTGTGCGAGACGCGATGACAGCTTGGGGTGTATGGATGGGTGTGAACTCTGTGGAAGATTGGGGCAGGTGATGGATGTGAGGTGGGTGGGATGAGTAAAATGGGCGGAGTAAGGCCACATGAAACACTGGATGTATGCGGGAAGAGGACGGGAGGTCCAGACGGTAAGCAACTGTACCGATTCGCTCCAGGACCTTAAAGGGGCCATAGTATCTCAAGCTGAGCTCATGGGAGGAACGACGATGCACCGATAATTGTCTATACGGTTGCAAACGTAACAAGACCTGATCTCCCACCGAAAAGGTAACATCTTTTCGCCTTTTATCGGCCACCACTTTCATATGCTGCTGTGCTCTGATGAGGTGTATTTTTACCTTTGCTAGGATGTTTGCTCGTGATGTCATTTCGGACTCAACCGCCTCAATGGACGAAGTGCCCAGTGTGTAAGCGAGCATGTTAGGAGGAGGTTTACCGAAGATGATGTGGTACGGTGACATGCCGATTGAGCTATGGGTGGTGGTGTTGTAATGATATTCCGCCCATGCTAAGTGTTTGGTCCAGAATGACGGAAAATCATGTGTGAAGGCTCGAAGGTAAAGTTACAGGCTTCGGTTCAACCTCTCGGTGACTCCATCCGTTTGCGGATGATAAGCTGAGTTGAATTTGAGCTTGGTTCCTTGCAAACGAAAGATTGTCCGCCAAAAATTGCTTAAGAAAAGTGGGTCACGATCCGATATAATGGAGCGTGGGACGCCATGAATCTTCCCAACAGTAGTCCAGAAGACCTGAGCTACCTTGTAAGCAGTGTATTGAGGAGGCAAGGGAGCAAAGTGAGCACCTTTGGAGAAGCGGTCAACCACCACCAATATGGCCGAAAAACCAGAGGAGCTGGGTAAGTGGGTAATAAAGTCCATGGCGAGGTCAGTCCAAATCTAGTCCGGTGGAGGAATTGGTTGCAGTAAACCCGAAGGGCAATGATTGGGCGGCTTGATTTTCTGACAAATTTCACAAGATTGCACAAAACTTTTAACGTCTTTTCTGATGGATTTCCAGGTAAAATTCTGACTAATCCTTGTAAGTGTACCTCTGACTCCGAAATGACCACCCTGAACAGATGAATACAGATCATGCAGTAAGTGAGGAATTAACTGAGAGCCAGCTGGTAAGAAGAGTCTGCGGTGGTGGAATAGGAGGTTGTCTTTAATACGTCACTGAGGGAGTGTAGCCGGGTTGTCTTTTAAAGACTGTAAGATGGATGAGGCCAAGGGATCTCGTGGCAATTCCTCCTCTAGCAACGCTCTATAGTCACTGATAGGGACTGTGAACGCGGCTAACAGAGGAACAGTTGCAGCAGTCTCATGATTGGGATGTCGAGATAACGCATCAGCCACTTTGTTGGTCTTGCCTGACTTGGAGAGGAATTGCTGCTGCTCTGGCGTCTGGATCACCTGGTTCATTAAATTGTGAAGGCTCTGATGATCCGTGCAAATGGTAAATGGGACACCCAGCAGGTATTGACGCCATTTGGCCACTGCAGAAGTAATGGCGAACATCTCCCGAACGTAAGTAAACTTGCCGCGCATGGTTGGTGATAGTTTGCGGCTATAAAATGCAATAGGATGGCCCTTTTGGAGTAATACCGCGCCGATGCCCACACCAGAGGCGTCAGTCTCAATAGTGAAAGGTTCCTGGAAGTTGGGGAGAGCCAGAGTTGGAGCCGTGGTGAGATGGGCTTTTAAATTCGTGAAGGCAGTTGCTGCTTCCTCCGACCATAACAATCCATCTTTAGTCAGTAAATCGGTTAGAGGGCTGGCTATTTGGGCGTAATGTTTGATGAATCGTCTGTAATAACCGGAAAGTCCCAAAAATGCCCTTACTTGGGTGGCATTGTGTGGAGGTGGCCATTTAGCTATGGCTTTTAATTTCTGAGGGTCAGGTTCCACTCCCTTACCGGAGATGACATGTCCCAAAAAGTGGATAGTGTGTTGGAAAAAACTGCATTTGGAAAACTTGGCAAATAAAGAATGCCTTCGTAAAGTGGTGAGTGCAACTGATAAGTGGTGACTGTGATCCTGCAAAGTAGGGTTGTACACCAAAATGTCATCAAAAAAAAAACCATAAAACAACGGAGATAGGGTGAAAACACCTCGTTCATGGTTGCTTGGAAGGTGGAAGGTGCGCTGGATAGGCCAAAGGGCATCACCCGGAACTCATAATGGCCATGGTGAGTTCGGAAAGCTGTTTTATGAATATCCTCGGGTGCCATTCTGATTTGATGAAAGCCTGACGCAAATCCAATTTGGAGAAAGTGACTGCCGCATGTAATTCATCAAGAAGTTCATCAATGGTGGGGATTGGGAACTTGTCCTTGACAGTAACTGCATTGAGTGCTCTGTAGTCGACACAAAAACGCCAAGTCCCGTCCTTCTTTTTGACCAAAAGAACAGGTGAGCTGAACGCTGATTGACTAGGTTGGATAATGCCAGTAAGTAACATCTCCTGTACCAATCTCTCGATTTCATTTTTTTGGTAATGAGAATAACGATAAGGTCTGACTTGTATTGGTTTGGCTGTAGGTTCTAAAACAATGCGGTGATTAAAAGATCTATCTGAAGGTAATGTTGCCAGTTCAGCAAAAACTTCCGGAAATTGGGAAAAGAGATGGTTGGTTTCGGCTGGGTGTGAGGATGGCAGGTATGGTGGGGTTGCAGGAAGGTCTGTGGAGAAACACATGAGACATGCTTCTAGGGAATCCTGGGCAGCTAATTTGTGGAGCTGAGCAGGTGAAATGGGGTTAACTTGGAATGGATTATCTCCATGTAAAGTAATGGAAACTGACTTGTGGTTAAAAGACATTGTAAGAGCTTGGTAATCCATAACAATGGGACCCAAAGTGGCTAACCACTGGACGCCCAGGACGATGTCAGCACTTTCAGATCGAGCACAAACAAGTCAACCGGAGACAAGTGATTCTGAATCAATATAGGTATGGCACTGCATTTGGCCGAGCAGATGAGGTGATCACCATTCCCCACCTGGACGTTAAATGGACTGATGGACAGCAACAGCAAATCAAGGAAACGAGCCATTCTCTGGGTTATAGAATTATGCGTACTTCCTCCATCAACCAAGATGCGTGTAGAATGTCCTTCAATCAGCCCTTGCACCCTAAATGAACGAGACGAATGAGTGCCAAAGAGGGCATTTAAGCTTATTTCAGGGGTCACCACTGGATCGACTGGAGTTTTTTCTGTGTTCTGCACATTAGGTGGGTCAGGTTCCTCATCCAGTCCCTCTAAATATAGAAGTGTGGCTTTGCCTTTACACTTGTGACCAAAAACATACCTCTCATCACAATTGTAACAGAGGTTTTTCTCTCTTCTTGCTAACATTTCTTCTGGTGACAGGCGACGGATAGGTAAAGCAGGGATTGGCTTGTTTGGGGTGGGTTTTGGTGAATTGAAAAGTTGTTTGGTCTCTGTGGCAGTAAGTATGGGAGTTGTGGATCTAGGAGCTGGAACCCAGGGCTTATGATACCATTCCTCAGTGAATTGATCCTCAAACACCCTTGCAAGGGAAAAAGCCTCATGAAAATCACGAGGTCTGTTTGTGAGAACCAGACGACGGATCTTCAATTTAAGGCCCGAAATGAAAATGCTGCGCAACAAGGGGATGGAGATCCCAGGTACCTTGCTTGCAAGTTTTTCAAACTGGTCTTGATAATCACTCACCGAGCTGGTTTGTTGGAGTTTGACCAATGCACCGGTTTGGTCTTCAAATTCGGAAGGACCAAAACTGGATTGTAGTGCGACACAGAAGGCTGGCCAAGGAGGTAAGTTACCATCATCAAAGGAACCATTAAACCAACATGCTGCAGGGTCGGAAAGATGAATGGAAGTCAGAAGTAAACGGTCATGCTCTGGAATGTTGTAGAAACGGAAATACCTTTCCGCTGCTGTTATCCAAGATGAAGGATCGCCCGATGAAAATTTTGGAAACTCCAATTTAATCTGACGGAAACGCTGTGTGTCGGATCCCGATTGATTGTTATTAGTATGTGGAATAGATCCTAGGATACCTGCTGTGGACGTACTCCCCGAATTCTGCTGCTGCATAGTGATAAGGTGTTGAAGAGCGTCCTGCATTTGTGATTGGGTTTCTTGAAGAGCGAAGAATTGTTGTTCACGGATGGATTCAGCAATTTCCAATCGGTGTTGTAATTCGTCTATACGTTGCTTAACTTCTGTTTGTATAGCATCCATATGATTGGTAACATCTTTCAATCTAGTATTATCCGCCATGAATAAAGAGAGGGAGTGGAGTACAATGAAAGCACCAAGTTGTTAGGTTTTTTTTTTTTGGATTTACAGGTAACATATAGAAGAAGTTAGAGGGGTAGAGAGAGAAGGAGAAGTGAGAGGAAGAAGTGTCAAACTTTTTCATGCCTTTTCTTCATTCACCAGCATTTCAATATCCGATAACAACTTCCTAACAAACTCAAGGATAACTATTCCTTGGGTTGCAACTCTATTACACATTGTAGACATTCAACATGAAATTAAAATATAAAATGGACTTATTCCCTCAACACTTGTACTGTTCTAGATAAATGGGTTTCTTTATAATCCTCTTGGGCCTAGCAATGGGTTGGGCCGTAACAAAGCATGTGTTCGATTCTCCCCAGTATTATTTTTGGACGAGTTTAAAGTTTTAATCTCGAACCTGCCCCGAATAGGATTGTCTCTCATGTAGGATACCTGTGATTAATAAAAAAAAATACATGCATGCATGCATGTGTAGATTTCTCCAAACATTATAGATGGTCCTTATACAATAAGAATTTAGAGCCTAATATTAGTATAAATAAAATTTAATACTTTAAAATTTGCATTGCATCATAACACATCCTTTATAATAATATCAATATCATGTTATTATTTTAAATATTCTTCTTTCTTCTCTGTACCTAAATTCTTATGAATTTTGCTAAGTGAGGAAAGTTAAGGAGAGAGGAGGATACTCAATTTCAAGTTCAGAGAATTGTTACAAGTATTAAAGAGTATTTGTTTTATATTATCTATCACTTCATTGATTACTTGACTAGTTTAATTCAAATTGGGTAGGATTATATAGGCTGCAAAATTCTCCTTATTAAGTTTTAACACATTGTATAAGTAGGGACTCAAACTCGAGACAATTAATTCAATTGGAAAATCTCTTACCAATTAATCCATGTATTTGATAATTTTAAGGGTATTTATAAATGGAAAAAACTACTCTTATGTTACATGTGATAACTTTTTCTCCTACACATCCTTCGATAACTGTGTCACCTTTTTCTTTTCTTTTTCTGGTGGTGGAGCTCACAAATTTGTCTCTATAACATGAGATAACTTATCTCCTTTAACATGAGATTAATAAAATCCTTTATACATGTATTAAAAAAAAATCTTTTTTAAATAGCCTATATATCAGAAATTACTTACGGCGAAAATCAAACTTAATCATCGCACGTGAAGTGTTTGGATCCTTTCTAGTTAAACCAACTAACATTGGTATCACTATAGGGTAAAGTGTGTGTCATTTTAAAATATGTAAAATTATGTCATTTTAAGAGAGCGAAAGAGATAGATAAAGGATGAGAAAGAGTTGACAAAAAAATAAAGGTATGGGTCCCACCTCTTTGTGAGAGTGAAAGGATATAAGTTGTGTCATTTAAAAGGATAAACATTTTTCCCTAATACATAATGGAGAGAGATATACGTACAAATAACATTTACAAAATGTTTCCATAATAATGATAATAATAATAATATTTACAAACATTATTAATATTTTAATAGTATATACGTTGATGCACATAGTCACATACACACATAAATGACACATTCATGAACGTTTTGGGTACAAGCCCGGCCGTATGGAACAAAAGTCAGAGAGTACCTGAGAGATCCTTTCGTCTAAGTCTCTCGTATCATCCCATACCGTAATACCCTTATGTAGATTAGGAACAAATTCTAACATCATTTTCATTTCTTTGTCTATAAATACACAATCTTCACATGACATTGCTCCTCATCAACAATTCCATAAACCAAGCTCTAGCTAGCTATAGCCATTTTCAAAACAACATTCTAGACCTTCATTTCAAAGAGCATCTATTCTCAATAACACACAAAGGGAAAATAATGGCCCTCCACAGATATGTCTTATTCCTTGTCATCATGGTTTCGTTTGGTGCTTGTTATGGCACCTTGCAAGAGGACAACCTTAGTTTATATGTTGAGGATTCACCCTACATTGATGATGGTAGCTCATTCAAGGACTTCATCAAGCCAAGTACAGATGTTCTGCAGACTAATTCTCGTTCGCTTAAAATGGTCAATGTCAATAATTATGGAGCTGTAGGAGATGGTAGAACTGATGACACACAGGTACATATTTTCACCAGGCCCAAATCAATCTTACATGAAAATACCATTTTTTTTTTTTTATTCTTCTAGTTCTTTTCACTCCTATCTTAGCAAAGTTGAATAGCTTTTATTATAACAGATTTAAGGGAGCGGGGAGGATTGAGGGTTTTCTCTCCCTAAATTTTATTTGATTTATTATATATATAAAATGATATTTTTTTAATAATAATAGACTTATTAGTGCAATTAGTTATCCCGTAACGGACCCTCATGCTGAACTGGGCCCAGTGGTGCGAACCCATATGAGACCAGCTGATATAGTCTTGGCCCAATGAACCTCTTTAAATGTCTTTTAATTAGTACTATTAATAGTCATACAGGCTTATGTAGTCTTGGGCCAATGAACATCTTTAAATGTCTTTTAATTAGTACTATTAATAGCCATACGGGCTTATGAGTGGATAGGAAAGCCCAATAAATAATATTTTGATGGGTATTACTAATTTTTTTTGTTAAATTATTAAATATTAAATGAAATATACATTATATATTTTCAAAATATTATATAATATTAAAACATATCGAAATTCATAATTTTTTTAAATTAATGTGTCGGAATATCGTGTCGTATCGTATCACGTGTCGCGTGTCGTGTCGGTGCTATATAGCCGATAGCCTTAATAACACTCGTAATTTTTTATTTTTTATTTTTCCCCCATCATAAAAATTCTTGGGGCAGCCACTGTTTGTACAAAGAGTTAGCCCTTTGCCCCCTTTATTCTTTTCCTAGCAAGATTTATTAATTTTGTGGTTAACAATTGAAAAAAATTATATTATTTGCTCTCATGGCTATGTGGGTTATTTCAGGCATTCAAGAAGGCTTGGCAAGTAGCATGTTCTTCTCCCGGAGCATCCGTTCTTGTAGTGCCTAAGAAGAATTATCTACTCAAGCCAATCACATTCTCTGGCCCTTGCAAATCCAACATCACAGTCCAGGTTGGTTGCTCTGAAAATTGCTAGTTAGTTCCCTTTTTTATTTTATTTTTATTTTTTTTTTAAGAATTAACTAATTAAACTTCAAGCAACCTATAACTGCATGATATCAGAAACAGTAACTTAATTATAATTGACTACAAATTTCAAGTCAAATATATAAATTGTGATTATATAATTTGTTTACATATAATATAATATTTTTATAATTAATGATTATAAATCTTGACTACTCATTCATAAATCTCTATTATTTGGGATAATACAACATTTCAGATATCTGGAACTCTTGAAGCATCAGATAATCCATCTGATTATAGCGAAGACCGCAGACACTGGCTTTTATTTGAAAGTGTTCAGAAACTATCAGTTAAAGGTGGTGGAACCATCAATGGAAATGGAAATATATGGTGGCAAAACTCATGCAAAACGAACCCAAAAAACGTAAGATACTAGAATGTCTCACATTGTTCTATGTGCAACTAATGTGGAGTTTATAAGACCTTGGCACTCCCACCCTTTGAGCTAACTTTTGGGGTGATGTATCCCAAGGTTCTTTACATGGTATCAGAGCTCGCCCACTTTCTCTTGTGGCGTTTCTTAGCACATGTAGGCTGGGTCTATTACATTGTCCACTCTTCAAGTCCAATAGGCTCTTGTGTGAGGGGGCGTGTTGAGATATATAGTCTCACATTGGTTGTATGTGCAACTAATGTGGAGTTTATAAGGGCTTGGGCACTCCCACCCTTTGAGCTAGCTCTGATACCATTATTTGGTACATAAATCCTATTCAAATGCTAACCATTATTTTCGTATTTTTCTCTTTTGCAGCCTTGCAAGCATGCCCCTACGGTATGTATAGCCCTCTCACAAATATAATTTAGATTATTCAATCATAAATGTTGATCAACTTGCATATAATGGGTAAATTCTGGTGCACAAGTTACCCAACTTATGAGGGTAGGGACGAGAGTCAATTGTACACCTTCTTACCCTTATATTTTTGTAAAGAGATTATTTTTCATACTCAATCGGTGATCTTTCAATCACAAGGAGAAAACTTGCCACTTTTCTAAGGCTTGCTCTTGATCTACTTACATATAAAAGCTCTAATTTGTTAGTCACATAAATGGTAAATGCAAGCGGAATCAACGACTAATATTAAAAGTGTCCTATTAAAAGTGTAACTAACATCGATGTAAATGTCTCTATATATACGTGTTATATTTGAATATTAACCATAGTTTGCCATTGCAGGCCGTGACTTTCTATAAGTGCAACAACTCTATAGTTGAGGATTTGACGATAAAAAATGGCCAACAAATCCATGTCTCATTCGAGGACTCCAAGAATGTTAAAGTTTCTGGTCTCACTGTGACAGCACCAGAGGATAGCCCAAACACAGATGGAATTCATGTTACAAATACCCGAAACATTCAAATTTCTAGCTGCGTTATAGGAACTGGTATTCTTAATTGATACTATCCCATATTTTCAAGACAAAAAAAATGGTATCGTAAAGTATTAATTTTTTTTTAAATCTTTCTCTTTATTAATCCCTTTTGGTTTCAATATTTTGAAGGCGATGATTGTATCTCAATTGTTGATGGATCCAAAAATCTACAAGCTACAGACATAACTTGCGGACCAGGCCATGGTATCAGGTAATTAATTAATTACCTTCAATAATATCTTAATCTCGTATCAGCATCAAACATTTCCAAACTAGTTGGATATGATCATACCAATATCCAATTTAATAATTAAATATTCATAAAACTTTGCACATGTTAACAATTGAAAACGTGATTTTGTTTGCATTGATAATCTCAGCATCGGAAGCTTAGGGGCTGGGAAATCCAAGGAATTTGTTTCAGGAATAGTGGTGAACGGAGCTAAGCTTTCTGGAACTACAAATGGAGTAAGAATTAAGACATGGCAGGTAATTTGAATTCTGAACAATTTTAATCACAACCCACATTCAATAATATTTGTATATTGTTACATATAAATTGCAGAATTCAATTAAGTCCCTTTTTGGTCTAATTAATATATGGGTAAAGTGTGTATTATTTTAAAGGATGTAAAGTTGTGTCATTTTAAGAGAGAGAAAGAGATAGATAAAGGAGGAGAGAGAGTTGGCAAAAAAAATAAAGGTGTGGGTCCCACCTCTTTGTGAGAGTGAAAGGATATAAGTTGTGTCATTTAAAAGGATAAACACTTTTCCCTTAATATATATGTATATGTATGCAGGGAGGGTCAGGAAGTGCAAGCAACATCAAGTTTCAGAATATTCAAATGAACAATGTGACCAACCCCATAATAATAGATCAGAGCTACTGTGACCAAACGAAACCATGCAAAAAGCAGGTATATTATCAAACAAACTCTAGCTATTACTAGCAAATTCTACTACTACATAATTTTGTTTATTTAGTGATGAAAAGTTAATTCAACCTAAAAGTTTAAACTGAGATAAATAATCATTTCAACGCTAAAGATTAAACTTTTAGGTGAAAGTATATTAATGATATATTATATTTCTTTAACATGCCTCTTAGGCGATAATCATATTATATCTCTAACTGATTTGGTCTTGCCCTTGCAGAAATCCGCGGTTCAAATTAGGAATGTGTTGTACCAGAACATAAAAGGCACAAGTGCTTCTGATTTGGCTGTGCAATTTGATTGCAGCCAGAACTTTCCATGCCAGGGTATAGTGTTGCAGAACATTGACCTGAAACTTGAAGATGGAGGAAAGGCTAATGCTTCATGCAACAGTGTTAATTTGTCCTACAGAGGAAATGTTAGTCCTCGCTGCCCATAGAAAGAGGGAAAGGCATTTATAGATATTTACCGCAGCATAGAATGACCTGTAGCATGAAATTCTATACGCAATATTGCAAGGATACGTATACATGTTAATTTATTTGCTTTGTACAAATGTTCAACCAATTAGGCTTATCCAATATGTGACGAATAATGTGATTAGTGTGTCATTATTTGTACCTTATGCTATAAATAAAATCTTACTCATTATTTTATTTTGTGATTTGCGAAATTGTATACAAGCTTCGATGTAAATAAATAAGCAATCTCCACAAACAAAATTTGAATCAATGTTAAGTCTTTATTAAGGAAGTATTGTATATATTGTAATTTAATTTTTCATAAGATAATTATGAAGACTGAAAACTCCTTGTTAGAATTCTGTGTTTGAATTTTTTACAAAATGTACCAATTAATCATGTAAAGAGTTTAATATTGTGGGTGAATTATATAATTGTAAACACAAAAAACACTTAAAATTAATTGTAAATAACACATCTTATTACTAAATGCGCTCTTATTATCTCCTAACGAAGAAGTTAACTTAATCTCAATTGATGTTAATTTTAATTCAAAAATATGTCGTATTATACTTGAAGAAATTTTGTCACACAAAGTTAAATGCTCCAACAAAATGAGGTTTTTTTCTTCTTCTTTAAATATCGATACTTTTGTTATCAAAAAAAAAAAAAAAATACCCATTCTTTCTTCTTCTTCTTTTTCTCACGTTTTCATCACATTCTTCTTTATTTTTATAGTAAATATCCTTTTTCGGTACTCAGTAAATTTTACGATGTCCATTTTAGTCCATAGCAAGTAAAAAGGCTATTTGTGGTATTAAGAAATTCAAAATGGACTCATTTAGTTGAAATCGTAGTCCCTCACAAATTCAAAAAAGACCAACAGTAGTCTCTCAAAAGGACTAAAATAGGTCCATTTTGAATTTCTTACAGACTACGAATAGCCTTTTTATTTGTTAGGGACTAAAATGGATATCGTAAAATTTACTGTGAACCGAAAAGGATATTTACTCTTATTTTTATTGTTACAAGAAAATAAGATGCAGAAAATAAATCACAATATTTGCAAAGGGAATACAAAATTCATAAACTGATCCCAACTTAATATAAACCAGAAACTAAAACTAAAAAAACGTAACAATTAAGAGACAAGTTACACCCAAATAAACGCTAATTAAATGACTCATTAAACTACCCAAAACTGACCCATTATAACACCGTTACAACTTTAGTACCCACATGGCCGTTACATCAAACTTCAAATACTATTATTTTCTAACGGACAAACTCTAACATTCCCTCCCTTAAACTGATGTTTGCTAACAGTCAGTTTAAAGTATATAGACACCTAATAATCTTCTTAACTTCACAAATGAACCATTTTGAGAGCTTTAGTGAATATATCAGCAATCTGATCTTCACTCCTGCAGTAGATTAAATCAATAGCTCCATCATTACAAAGATCTCTTAAAAAATAATACTTCACATCAATGTGCTTGCTTCTTCCATATAGCACAGGATTCTTGGATAATCTAATTGCTGAATTATTATCACACATAATTTGAGTAGCTTTGAGTTGCTTGAATTGAAGTTCCTCAAGAATTCTCCTTAGCCAAATGGCTTGGCATGCACAAGCTGTAGCAGCAACAAATTCAGCTTCTGTGCTTGACAAAGTGACAATTGGTTGCTTCTTCGATGCCCAAGAAACAACACATGTACCAATCATAAAAACATAACCTGATGTGCTTTTCTTGTCATCTTGATCTCCTGCATAATCACTGTCAGTAAATCCCACTAAATCAGATTTTACACGCTTCTTATAAAATATCCCGAAATTTCTTGTTCCTTGCAAGTAGCGAAGAATTCTCTTGGCAGCCAACAAATGCATTTATGTAGGATTCTCCATATACCTGCTAATTAAACTCACATAATACATGATGTCTGGCCTTGTTGCAGTGAGATACATCAAACTTCCCACAATTTGTTTGTAGAAGGTGCTGTCGACCTTCTTTCCTCCATGATCTTTGTGTAGCTTCAAGCCACATTCAACTGAATTGTGCACAGGATTACAATCCTTCATTTGAAACTTGTCTAGAATATCTTCCACATATTTATTTTGAGAAATAAAAATTTCATCACTTGATTGTGCTACACTTATGCCAAGAAAGTAATGCATCATACCAAGATCAGTCATTTCAAACTCTTTCATCGTAGACTTTTTAAATTCTTCAAACATAACATCACAATTTCCAGTGAATATAAGATCATCTACATATAAGCAAACAATGAGCATTTTTCCTTCATCACCAATCTTAACAAAAAGTGTATGTTCATAAGGACACTTCATAAAACCAGCCTTAAGAAAATAAGACTTAATGTGACTATACCAAGCTCGGGGGGCTTGTTTTAGTCCATAAAGCGCCTTTTTCAATTTGTAAATTTTATGCTCATTTCCAACCTTCTCATAACCAGGGGATTGTTCAATAAATATTTGTTCCTCCAAGTACCCATGCAAGAATGCCGATTTGACATATAGCTGGTAAATAGGCCAAGAATTTTGTGCAGCCAATGCAACCACCAACCTGATTGTATCATGTCTCGCAACAGGAGAAAGAACTTCTGTATAATCAATCTCATATTATTGCTTGTACCCCTTGACAACCAAGCGTGCTTTGTGCTTGTCAATTTCACCATTTTCCTTTAACTTTTTTTTGAACACCCACTTCACACTAATGGTTTTGTGTCCATTTGGAAGATCAGTTAACTCCCAAGTATCATTCCTCTCAATTGCATCAATTTCGGCATCCATTGCTTTTCTCCATTTTTCTTCTTTGACAGCACTTTCAAAAGTCACGGAATCACATTCTGAAAACAAGGCAAAGTGAGTAATTGGATCTTCAATTCCAGTTACCTCATAATCTTCCATCCAAGCAGGCCTTCTTCTAACACGACGAAGAGATTGAGATTGAGTTTCTTCTTCGTTGACTCCAACTACTGTTGGTGAGGATTCATTGGCTGAAGAAGTTGCAGCGTTAATTTCCAGGCATACTAGTTGCTGAAATTTGCTCTTGTTTAGAATCAATATCACAAAGAACTTGGGTAGGCCGCTGCATATTCCAATCCCAAGTGTTTTCTTCATCAAAAACAACATCCCTGCTAACCACAATTTTTTTTGTCAATGGATCAAATAATTTATATGCTTTAGATGTATCACTTACACCTAGGAAGACACATTTTTCAGCCTTGTCATCAAGTTTTTTCCTTTTCTGATCCGGGACATGAGGATATGCAATGCATCCAAAAATTCTAAAGTGATCCACATTTGGTTTTCTACCACTCCAAGCCTCTTCTGGCGTCATATTTCAAACTGCAAAGGTTGGACTTCTATTCAAGACCTGAATGCACCAGTTTACTACTTCTAGCTAAAACGTCTTTGGAACTCTTCCTCTTGCCAACAAGCTTCTAACAATATTGAGGATGGTTCTATTCTTCCTCTATGATACACCATTTTGTTGTGGTGTATATGCAGTTGTAAGCTCTTTTCGGTGTCATGTTCTTCACAGAAAGCCTCAAATTCTTTTGAGCAATATTCACCACCACGATCTGTGTGAAGTGTCTGAATCATCCTTCCAATCTCATTCTCTACACGAGCTTTGAAATTTTTAAAAGTAGAGAAAGCTTCTGACTTTTCCTGTAAAAAATAAACCCAGTTTTTTCTAGAAAAATCATCAATGAAGGTAACTAAATATTTTTTACCTCCATTAGAAATTGGATTTATCAGACCACAAATCTCTGAATGCACCAATTGCAAAATTTCCTTTGCTCTCCATGAGTTCCCTTTTGCAAATTCAGAACGATGTTGTTTGCTATCGACACATTCTTCACATACTAAGGAATGAGGAATTGTGATTTGACGGAGGCCGATCACCATATTTTTCTGTTGGAGCGTCTTAAACCCACCAAAGCTCAAATGGCTATAACGAAAATGCCATAACCCTGAGGGATCTTTTATTTCAGCCATTAAACTAGATTGGATCCCTTCAATCTTTAATGGAAACAATCTGTTTGAACTCATCTGAATAACAATAATAGCACCTCTAACAGAATCATATATTTCACAAACACCATTTTTAATAGTGATCACATAACCCTTTTCTTGTAATTGGCCAGCACTTAATAAATTACTTTTCAAATCAGGAACATACAAAACATTAGATATTGCTTCCACAAAACCATTCTTGGTTTTTATTTTAATGTCACATTTTCCCATTACTTTCACAGTAGAATGATCACCAAAACTCACAGTAGATTGAAAATTTCCATTCATATGAGAAAAAGAAGACTTACTACCAGTCATGTGGTTGCTGCAGCCAGTATCCACATACCAAACATCTGGCCCGATTTTCTTTTCATCTTTAGCAACCATCAATAAGGTCTCACCTTCCTCCTTTTCTGCAAAGTTTGAACTTTCTCCTTTTTCTTTGTTATTTGGCATCCTAGTATAACATTTAGATTGATAATGACCAAATTTATGACACCTGAAACATTCTACCTTGGATTTATCAGGGGCTCTTCCTCTGCCTCTGCCTTGAAATTGATCATTATTGGCTATGAAATTAGTGGACCTGCCTCTGCCTCTGCCTCTGGCTCTACCTCTACCTCTACCTCTACCCCTTCCTTGAAAATGTTGGAACGAGTATCGGTAGAAGCCTTTAATGCTCGCTCATCTGTGTCTTCCTGTTTGAACTTCTGTTCATGCACCACCAATGAGCTCTGCAATTCATCAAGAGATAAATCATATATATCTTTAGATTCTTCTATAGCACAAACAACAAAATTAAAATCTGCTGTCAATGATCGAAGAATTTTTCTATGACAGATGTTTCTTCTGTCTTGTCTCCATGAATTTGCATTTTATTGACAATGGTCATCACACGAGAGAAATAATCTACAATTGATTCTCCCGACTTCATTCGAAGTGTTTCGAATTCTGAGCGTAAAGCTTGAAGCTGCTGCCTCTTTGCTCTGGCAGAGCCTTGATACCTCTTTTTCATGGAGTCCCAAATCTCCTTGGAAGTTTCTTTGGAAAGAATGGTTTCCAAGATAGAACGGTCAATGGCCTGGAAGAGATAATTTTTTGCCTTTAAATCCTTCAGTTCTGCGGCTTCATGAGCTACTCATTGTGCTGCTGTCAACTGAGCTCCTTCTGCTGGTTCAGCAATGCCATTGGTAACTATATCCCAATATTCTTTGGATCGAAGGAAATTCTCCATCAACATGCTCCAGTGATCATAGTGACCATCGAAACATGGAATGGCTGCTTGCACAAAATTAGAATATGTGGCCATGGTTTTTCACTCTCTTTTTTTACAACTCTATTCCCTCACGTGTTTGAACCTCAACTTGGCTCTTGATACCACTGTTACAAGAAAATAAGATGCAGAAAATAACTCACAATATTTGAAAAGGGAATACAAATTTCATAAACTGATCCTAGCTTAATATAAACCAGAAACTAAAACTAAAAAAATGTAACAATTAAGAGACACATTACACCCAAATAAACGCTAATTAAATGACTCATTAAACTACCCAAAACTGACCCATTATAACACCGTTACAACTTTAGTGCCCACATGGCCGTTACATCAAACTTCAAATACTATTTTTTTTCTAACGGACAAACTCTAACATTTATAAAGCTGAACATAAAAATGATATACTTTTCCTGAGATAGGCCGAAAGGTGCCTTGTTGAGGGCAGTTTCCTAACAACGTGTTAAAGGCAGTTTGCATTCACAATAATAACAAAATTGTTAGAAAATGAACAGAATGGAGGATAATTCATATCTATGTATTTCCTTCATTCACAGTGATTAATACATGCATGATTTGAGAGTTCTTATATGCTATACATAAGGAAACAGAATAACAAGAAATAGATAATTCTTATCTGCTATACATCAGAAAACAGAATAACAAGAAATAGATAAGTCTTATCTAATATACACACGAAACATAATAACAACAAATAGATAAGTCTTATCTCAATTCAACTTAAATCTCCTACATTTGCTACAACAAACTGATCAAAGTTTATCTAAAACACAAGCTTCTAAATATAATTTGACACTCCCCTTCGAGTTAGAGCATCAATATCTATCATATGCATTCAGCATATAGAGATTTAAAGGGTAAAAGAGTCACTACACCAAAAGCGGGATTTAGCGGCGGTTTATTTTAAATTTAGCGGCGGTTCAAACCGCCACTAAAAAATCTAGTGGCCAATTGAGAACCGACTGTGGAACTGGCGACGTTAAAAATTTTAGCGTCGGTTTGCAGGAACCGTCGGAATAACCGACGCGAAAAAACAAACCGCCATTGATTATTGCAAAAAAATAATTTATTTTTATAGCGGCGGTTTTGAACCGCCGCTAAATCGGCTAATTCATTTTTTAAAAAATTAATTTTCTGTGGTGATTTCTATGAATATAAATTTTTTTTTGATAAACATAAATATTTTAAATAACCACTGAATTGTAAAATTCATTTAATTATATAATTTGACTTAAAATTTTACAGTGATTTCATTGATCATAATTACATTTATTGTTTATGATCAAACCTGTTATTATAACATTAAAATTATTATAACATTATAAAAAAAAACTAGAAACAATAATAAAGATCAATATAAAAAGAATAACATTAAAAATTTATATATCCAAACATATGACAAAAACAAAGTACATAAGTCTTTTACAAATTAATCATAAAAATAATCACATTGTCAATACAACTACAAATTAAAACATAAGTCTTTTACTATTATCTCTACAAGCTTCACAAATTAAAAATAAAGAGCCCAAAACAAAGCAATATTGACATATAACTAAAATATTACATTAATTGGTTACTGTCCTGAACCCAAGGAAACAAACCATCCTTAGCAATACTAAGGATCTCTCCCACCTTGGAATAAATAAGAGAGGATCCCCTTCGCTCGAGCTCGCCAATATTGTCAACCTGCATTTGGTTTTACTGAACAAGATCTGAGAACAAGAAGGCAAATGCACTCAAACTAACTTGCACAAATACTTCATCAATAGATATAATAGTAAATCAATACAAAAAAAGTGTGTTCCCGATTAGAGACAATAGCAAGGAAATGCAAGATCTGCATAATAATTGATGAAGTTTAAAAAATATTTAAAACTGATATGCTCACTGGCGCTTTTTCAAAGTGACGTGAACTAACCAACTTTAAACATGTGATTTCCTGTAGTGATCAATGAGACACGATAAAATTCTTAGCAGCAACTTTAGATAGCATTAAACATTACTGGAAATGATGGAGGAAAATACTAAAGTTTGCATACAGAGAACTTCAGATTCACAAATTGACAGAGGTACCCCATTTTTATCAAAAGGAGAAAAACAAAGAACTTACAGGTACCCATCTGCCAACAAGAATTTCAAGTCCTGCTGCAGCAAGAGATTTTGCAATTGCCCAACCATATCCATTGTCATCAGCCACACCAGCAATAAAAGCCCTTTTACCTACACATAACACTAGTTCCAGTACTGCACTACTTATCCAAACTTAATTTTACTGAAGTTATCAATAAAAAGAGATGAATCTAAACATGGGTTGCTATACATATTTTATAATATTATATTCATGGGCCTCAGTTGCATAGACCTAAGATCAATATTTTATAAAGTAAAACATGTATAAGTTCTTATGAGCATGGGGGACACATGTAGTATGGTAGTATGGTAGCAGGAGACCGTAAGTCTACATAAGAAAACTAGAATCAATGCCTTCAAAAATTACTACAGAAAAAAATGTGCTGATTTTTTCACCTGCCCAAGTTTGAAGCTTTAGCAAGGAATAGAGAAAAATAAAATAAAATAAAGGAGAAACATACCCGTAAACAACAAATTGATAAAATAAAACAAATATTCCGGTTATTGTTGCGAATGAAATCCAAATTACAACAAAAATTAAAAAAGGAAAATGTGGAGTTGAAGTTATGAAAATATAACAATGGTGGCATAGTCATCCTTTGCATAATTTCTGATAATGCATTGCATGAATATTGAATATGATACATAGTTATATACACTGAACCAAATCAAAACCAGCAGTAGAAAAGAGAAATCGAAATCGAATACAACTAAGAAAAAACTAATTGGAGACAACCTCCAACAAACCAACTTATTTTTTTTACCTCCGTAGCATCTCACAGTTTAAGATATCCTAACTTTATTATTAACTTTATTTAAAAAAAGAGAGTTAAAATTGCTTCTGCGAGACTAAAAAGCCACGGTACTGAAACCGATCAGCTCCTTTTATAACTGTCCGCATATTATTCTGCTCTAAATGAGGAGTTCGCCATTTAACTCATCGATGAGTTCAATCTACATAAAAATCTCATAGTTATCAGCAACCCACTCAACTGATTAACAATGTGCTCTCTAATATCACTAGAAATTTAAGAAGCAATAAAAATATTTTCTAAATAATATAAGAGCTAAAAGATTTATCTCTACTGGTCCTGGTTCTGGCCATAAAGGGACATACGAAAGTGTGGGACATTCTACTGATTCTTTATCAGATCTTTCTCAACTACAGGTATGCTGGTCCTGGTCATACTTTTGGCTGTTTCCTTTCTGCATGCTATTTGTTTACATAATCGAAAATTTAGAGCTTACTAATTATTGCGTGACTTGACATAAACATCATTTGTTTTAGATAGTTTGAGATTATTCCGATGAAATCTAGTATTGAAGGTTACATGATTTACCTATCTCATTCTAATACATAGGTTAGGATTAATTACCTTACTTTTTTATGGTTGTGTTAGATTCTCGTTTCTTTGTTTAGAAGGTATAAGAGTAAGAGCATAGAGGTACTATTTCCTTTGTCTAATTAAAGTTATACAGTCAAGACATACAATAAGAATACAAGCTGTACTTCTTTACTTGTGTATATGAATATAACAATTCTGGCGGATTTGTTTATTGACTTGTAGTTTTAGCTCCTGGTTATCAATCTAGATTCCTACATACAGCGACCATAATGATTTGAAAAGCAAGCAATTTTTCCGGTTATTCCGTATTTATTATCCAGTGAATTTCTGGAGCATCCCAGTTTGTGTATGTTTAAGTCCAGAATAAATCATTTGTAACATACATATTTCTTGTTGACATTTACAAAAAAAATTAAAAGTATAATACTCTACATTAAAATATTGTTACAAGTAGAATAAATAATAAGAGCTAAAAGAACATGTTGAAGGAAACAGATACGCACAAGAATAATCAAACATTCAAATGCAATGTCAGGATTTCATTTTCCTTTACAGGTAATAAAAGTACAATATCATAGATCATAAAGTTAAATCTTACAGGATGTCCTCCATCACAAAATCCAATAATCCCTCTACCAATCAAGTTGCCGTGAGAACCAAAAGAACTAATATGTTATTTACCAAAAAAAAAAAAAAAACTAATATGTTGTTAAGACAAACGAAGTCAAAAACTGAAAGTTCAGGAAGACAATATTTTTTATGAATAACAATCCCTAAAACTAGAATGGGTGATTCAATAATACAGCCACGAACTAAAAATGAGAGAATGCTAAGTTAATTATCTAATAAAAAATTAGACGAAGTATGAAATGTTACCAAATTTTCAACGTCCATCATTGGTATGAAACCATACCAGAAAGTATCATTTATATATATGTAAATTGCTTCCTGCCATAGTCATAATAATTCATGACTAAAACTTGAGCTACCAAAAAATTAAAAAATAAATAAATAAAAAATCCACTATCATCTGACAACATAAGATGGCAAAAGATGAACAAAAAATAAGGATACATATATCAACATGAACATGATGAGATAAAAAAAGAAATGTATAATTACTGTGAGAAAGATATTGACATTGCTCAAACCTGATAACCCAATTCTCCATGGTACTGGGGGATGAACCATTAACTGAGCCCCCACTACTAGATTTAACAGTGTCAAAAAGAAAGGTCTCGGAGGGGAAAGAGTCTTTTACAATCACTTTATCCATGCTTGAACTATTCATTATATGTCAAACTTCATCAATTTTCATATAATTTTTAAAAATAAAATAGATCCCACACAAAACAGAGAAAAAAAACTAAAAAATTGCAATTGCAAATACATACAGAGTCATAACCAATTACCCGCAATGGACATCCAAATTATCTGCAAGGGAAAGAGATCCATGATATATGTAAGCAATAAAAAAATTTGAAAAAAGAGGGGGATGGGAATATCCAAATTATCTGCAAGGGAAAAAGATCCAAAAGACTGAGAGTGAAATTAAAGCCATAAGGAGCTATGAAAATTAATGCATTACCAAAATCTTGTAATAGTTAGCAATTAATTCCTTTTGCCACAACAGCTATCAAAAGAAAATGAGACAACTTGGCCTTCATCGTCAGGGACTTGACCAATGCGTCACCACCAGCGGCGAAACCATCCGGCAGACGTAGAGGTAGCGGCACAACCTTGTTGACGGTGACCTAGACGGTGGTGTTAGCGAGAGATTTTGAGTTTAGCAATGTCGTGAAGGAAGACATTGGTTGGATCGGGGAAATGGAGAGCGCAATTAAACCTAACGTACAAACAAAAAAAATGAAAAAAAAATAAAGAGGAGCAAGACAGAAGGAAATAAAGAGAGAAGGATAAGTTACTTGAAATCGGAGCAGGCTTGAGAAGAGGAGAGAGAGAGAGAGAGAGAGAGGGATTTTTATGATGTGTACAAAATGTATAAAAAAGGAAAATTGAGAGGCAGTAGATATTAATTGCTTAACCGATGGACTTAATTTGGAGGCGAATCTTTAAACGGCCGTAAAGAAACCGCCGGTATACTCCGTTTTTCCTGTAGTGTTATATGAAGTTGGATAAACGCATAATATGCACCTTTCAAGTGCATGTGATTTATATTGCAAATTACAGTGCGTATTACTAAAACTAGTATGCCAAATCAATATTTCAACTTTCAATGACCACATAGAATTCATATTTCAACTCCAATATTGCATAATAGGCAATTAAGACCGAAAGCGAAACAATCAAAAAGTAATATGCAGGTTAAGGGAAAAATTGTCAAAGTATCCATTAAAAATATGTTTAACTTTTAATACAATTCAAACTCATATCAAACTTTAACTCTGTGACAATCAATCTCATATTCATTTCCAACCCCCAACAGAACCAATTATGTTTCTAGAAAATTTTGTAGTTATTAGGTCTAAGAAAAAAGAGAAGTCAACAAACAACATATGAAATTTAGTAATTAAATATAAAATAAAATGATGATTGATTCATTCTATTTAATTTAGTTAATAACTTGTTTAATGCATTTTTCTTTTAAATTTTAATATGCATTTAATTATCACCAGTTTAATACGTTACAGCATAAATGCTCTTTCAAAATGGACGACCAACGGAATGCTCTTCAACCTAATAGGGTCCAGCTCCACTAATATTGGAAAACAGATTATGCAAATAATTTTATTAAAAATTGAGAAATTTGCAAAATGTTGCTCAAGGTATAGAGTCCAACCAGACTCACACCCACTACTGCATACTGAAGCCAATGCATTCATCTTAATTTCTTAGCTTCTGATTCTCAAAGAAAATCTCAATCGAGTTTGTCTCGTTTCTACTATGTAGGAGGAGTCTCCAATTTATGATGAAAGATATAGTAATGGTGGTAAAAGGAAAAAAAGAGTGTTAAACTTAAATTAATTAAACTCTCACAAGTAACAACCCACCTTATTATTATTAACTGCGTGTGGCAATGTGGCTGATCCCACTCCCCCTCCATATCCTAAAGTTCCTCCTTCCTCCTCCTCCTGCAAATATATATCATTACACCAACAGAGGAATTATATCTTTTATAGCTGAAATATTCTGATCAGTAACCAAGACTCTTGCATTCTCAAATTCAACAATCGACTTCTCCGGGTTCGTAACAAATTGAGGGGAGATGTACCCTCTGTCTATCTACAGGTTACAAGAAGAAATATCAACACAACAAGGCTATATTATTATAATAAAAAACTACATAACTCTTTTTTCTCTACATATGTCTGCACAAACTTATGGAACTTGAGTATGATTTAAATTGTTAAAAACTTAAGTCATAGTTGCAAATGAATAAATTAATGAAAATTATGAATAAATTATATGAGAGATTATTTGCTTTAATAGCCATTATTTTTCTTCCTGGGAATCAGCTCTATATTTTAAATTAAGATTATGTTTTCCAAAGAAACTAAAATTGAGAAAATTATCACTAAAGGCCGAGTGCATCAGTTTCAAAAAACTATTCATTGACAGTACGCTCAAGCTACTCCCCTTCCTCCAGAGTCCAATCCAAGATACTTCCCTAATTGCTTGGCTATAGCCAAAAAATCAATCAAACAACATCCCAGAAACCTAATACACGCACTCTCGTCAGAATCCTACCTACCACTAACCAGACACGTTCACAATATAAAGCTTGAAACCTGTGTGCATATACCCTCTCACAAGCAACATTAGCATGGAAGATAATGCGCAGCAATACTTATACACATACTACTCAAATGAATATCAATAGAAAACCAGCATAAAAAATAATATGATTCAAATCGAAGCAAAATCCATGAATATCCACTATAACCTTAAGGAAATAACATTCACATTAATAACAATAATAATAAACATGACGGAATAAAAATTGCAAACCTCTTACAGGTGATTTGGCGTTGCTGACAAGTAGAGTCACTGATACCATTCCCATTAAGGTGTTCCTTCACGGACCTCCTCGCTCCACTCTCCACCCGATCAGCATACATCGTTTACGGTTTAGTTGGTTCGAAATCGAGAGAAGAATTAACCCCAAAACTATGAACCCTAATTTCGCAGCAGAGGTGAGCGGAAACTGAAGGGGGAGTGTGCACGATTCGCGGAGGAACGTGCAAGGTATTCAAATGCTGAAAACGTAGCAGAGAATCAAAAAGCCCTAACACTCTTTTCTTCTTCTTCGTCAAAGGATGTTGAAAAATTGAAGGAAAAATAATACCAAGGGTTTTATGGGAGAATTGGAGTTCCGGGGAAAAGAAAAAAAAAATAGATTGGGTAAGCATTGTGGAATGGAAATTAAAGATTTGGAATTGGTAGGATTAGGGTTAGGGTCAGGGAGGACGAGGGAAAGAAGAGAAATAGCAACACCAAGTCGAGAGAGAAAGAAAAAAAATGAAATGAATTTGTTGTGAAAAAGGAAAAGAAAAAATGAGATACATATCACTTTATTAAGCACCGAGAGAGAGGGCTTTTTTACCATTGTACCCTTTATGTAATAATTAATTATCAAATTGACCTTGATTATAAACTATTTCAAAAATTTAACCTCACCTGAAAACATAACACCAATCTGCCCCTGTTTGACCAAGCCTACCCGGGTACCCCTTCCCTACCCGGGTAGATTTTGAAAATTTTTATCTACCCGGGTAGGGAGGCGGGTACCCGGGTACATTTCTTGAATCTGGAAAATGTTTGAATTATTTACCCGGGTAGGGAGGCGGGTACCCGGGTAAATAATCCAGATTGAAAAAACGAGCAAGGATGGTGCCATGCCAACTGAAGAACAACAACTCCAAATTGAAAATGCCAAACTCAAATATGAAGTTTGTGTCCACAAAACTCAAAAAACATAGGTTATAATTACTTTTCTGGTTTTCTTTATATATAAAATCCAGATTGAAAATTGCACTCTTAGAACATTTGTTGGTAGGGAAATATATCCAGGTACGCAATTGTCGCTGTCTTCAGTGCCTGCCTCAGAAGTTGCGGTTTTCGGTCATCAAAGCTCAATGTCACGTGAAATGTTAACATTAAAAATAAAACAAAACCAAAATTTGACCTATTATACAGAGCAACTTAACAAAAAAGAGGTCTAAAAAATAAGATAGTTTGATCGTTGTTGTAAAGAGAAATGGCTGGTAATGCAAATAGGAGATTGGGCGTGGCTGTGGATTTCTCACCATGCAGCGTCAAAGCACTAAAATGGACGGTGGATAATGTTGTCAAAGAAGGGGATCACCCCATTCTTGTTATCATTCGCACCTCAGAATACTACGAGCACAGCGAGATGCAGCTCTGGGAAGCCACCGGCTCACGTTAGTAATCTATGTTACCATGCTTCTATACGTGTTGCAATTCATGTACCCGAAATATATATAGGAGCTTATAGAACAAGAATTTCAATTCGGAGTTGTTGTTCTTCAGTTGGCATGGCACCATCTCTGCTTGTTTTTCAATCTGGGTTATTTACCCGGGTACCCGCCTCCCTACCCGGGTAAATAATTCAAGCATTTTTTCATATTCAAGAAATATACCCGGGTACCCCCCTCCCTACCCGGGTAGATAAAATTTTTCAAAATCTACCCGGGTAGGGAAGGGGTACCCGGGTAGGCTTGGTCAAACAGGGGCAGATTGGTGTTATGTTTTCAAGTGAGGTTAAATTTTTGAAATAGTTTACAATCAAGGTTAATTTGGTAATTAATTATCACATAAGGGCTACAATGGTCAAAAAGCCGAGAGAGAGAGAGAACTTTAGCTGTTAATCGCTAGATGAGTAGAGATGAGTAGATATAGGGTCGGTTTTTAAAACGGACGGCAAGACACCGACTCTATATTGCGGTTTTCTTGTAGTGAGTAAGGATTTGACAGTAATTATGTGATAAAAGTTATTATTTTAAAAAATTATTGATAATCCACCTTCAGGCATACTCTCACTTTAATTCTATGTTTTTGTAGGAGAAAAGCATGCAAAAGCCACGGTTGCAAACAATCATCTCCAGCGAACAGCATGAGAATGGCGTGGATCGCTCCATGATCACGGCCTCTCCACGCGAATCGCACCACATTGGCGCTGATCGCGCTAAGAATGAGGATAAATGGCCAGCTCCACTGTCTTTTCATGTAGCTAGTGTCGATATCACGCTGATCGCGTCAATTGCAGCTATTTTCCACTGACTTCCCACGCAGATAGCGCGGCATTGGTGCTGATCGCGTGGGAGTCGCGAGTGCAGTCCTTGATTTTATGGACTTTGCTAATACGGAAGTTAAATTAAAGATTTTGACCTGATTTGAATCTTTTTCATAAACAAGGAACAAAATTTTATAAAAAGAGGCAAAAGCACATAAAGGAATCATCTTTTTGGCTGGAGAAATTACAAAAACACAAATTGAGAGGAAGCTCTTGGGATTCAAGGCTAAAGATCAACACTCAGAGAAACTGAAGATTCAAGAATTGTTCTTCATCTTCTTTTTCTTCCGGTTTATTCTTTCATGAATTCTTTTTCATTTTTTAATTTGCCAGACATGAATATGTCTGGCTAATCTTCTTTTATTGTGGTAAGGGTCACAACCCTTAATGTGAACCCCTTGTAATTTGTTTAAATTTATATTTAGGGTTGCGAGGGTTAGGGTTTCAATAGGGATATTGGGATTCTAATTCCTGACAGAAGGCAAGATAATTGTTCATGTATGCACTAGAGATAGGCTACATGAACCACAAACGTTAAAGATTCACTGATTCAAAGGCTTAACTTGAAAGGGGATTTCTAAAGGATTAGGATTCTGATAGAGTTATTAAGGTTGAAGTCACTAAGGAATTAGGGCTTAACTAGTCAAATAAAAGATAGTGAATCGTTTGATCAATTGCATAATTAAATGTAAAGGTGTTTGTTTCTCTCTACCGCAATGTTTTCTCAAATATTTTCTTAATCCTTAATATCTTGTTCTTGAAATTAAAAGAATCTTGAAAATTGTCTTTTCTTGCTTACTTTATTCTTGTTTTTAACAAACATCAATTATTCTTTAAACCAATTTTATTAGTCCGACAAGAAAAGAATAGTTATAATAAATCTGGTGCCTCAATCCTCGTGGAGACGATACTTTGCTTATCACTTATTACTTGGGACGATCGGTACACTTGCAGACTTCTTAACAAGTTTTTGGCGCCGTTGCCGGGGATTGAATACGCCAAAATTTATCAATAAGTTTTGATTTTCTTGATTGGTTTTTTTTTTGTTACTAAAATGTTTGCTTTAGTTTATGAGAGGAAAAGTCGACCAAGAAACTTTACAGTTTGATCCAGAAATCAAGAAGACTACAAAGAAGAACCGGAAGCTAGCCAAGCAAAGAGAGCAAGAAGAGCCCTCGAATTCAAAGCCAAACACAGAACCAGAGATGGCAGCTCCCAATCCACCACCAGAAGATGAATTTATGGATTCAATCTTTGCTCCTCTCTTCACAAGGCCAATCTCTAGCATTGTCAGACCATAAATCGATTGTAACAATTATGACATTCATCCATCACTAATAGGGTTGGTGGAGAAAACTCCATTCGACGGGGAAGATTATGAAGACCCCTATGATTTCATGGACAGATTTCTAAGAATCTGTGATACTACCAAGCATCATGGGGTATTAGATGATGCAATCAGAATCCAGTTGTTCCCTTTTGCAATAATAGGGAAAACTCTCAGATAATTGGATCGACAAGCTCCCAACAGTATCAGAACATGGGACGATTTGGCAGCCAAATTCTTTGCTGAGCATTTTTCCATGTAGAAGTACAATAAGTCGGTTAATGAAACTACCAACTTCACTCAACAACCTTGAGAGACATTATGTGTAGCATGGACCAGATTCCAGGAACTTATCAGAAAGTGCCCCCACTATGATTTGCCAGACGCAAAGAAAGTCAGAGTCTTCTATAATGGGATGACACCAGATTTTAGAATGGTTGTCAACGGTGCAGCTGGTGGAACCATAGGAAAGAAGACAACAGCTCAAACTTTAGAGCCGATTGACTACATGGCAAGGAATGAAAATGCATCTATGGCAGTTCAACCAGTTCAACCAAAGAAAGGACTTCTTCAATTGGGGAACAACGATCGACGTTAGCTGAGCAAAAGATTATATCTCAGCAGCTCGCCAGCATGAATGCTAAGTTGGACAAGATGCAAGTCTCTACAGCTCAAGTTAATTCAGTTAACTGTGAGTATTGCAAAGGAGAGCATGAGACAAATGAATGCCCAACGCTTATAGGATCTGAGTCTTTCCATGTTAATGGAGTCTGGTACGATCTAAGGTCACCACCAGAATCTCCAAAGAAATCAGATCAACGCTCAAGGAAGCAATTTTCAAAGAAGAATTCAAGGGGGAGGATTGGATTACAAATCCAACAATTACCTATAACCTCCTCCTCTTCCACATAAGGAGTCGTCTGAATTTGAGAAAGCAATGCTGCAGCTTTCTAAGATCACTAATGATATATCCAGACTACTGATGCTTTCATGAATGAGACAAGAACCTACCATAAGAACCGAGATGCTTCCATCCGGAACTTGGAGAATCAGATAGGCCAATTGTCCAGGCAGTTAGCTGAAAGAACTCAAGGGAAGTTTCCAAGTGATACCATTGTGAATCCGAAGGAGCACTGCAAGTCCATTGTAACCAGGAGTGGTATTGTGGTCACACCTCAAGAGAAACCCAAGGCGGTGAAGAAAAAGGCCAATGAAGAACCAGAGAAAGAAGTGGAAGCCCCTACAAGCATTGAAGAGCTAGTGCAAGAAGGTAATGGAGAAGAAAAGAGCAACCTGCTGAAATTCCAAAGAAGTTGACTGACTACTCTCGTTTTGAGAAACCTCCTTACCCTGTGAAGCTCAAACAACAGGAAAAGAAGCAACAATATGCCAGGTTTTTAGAAATGTTTAAAAAGTTGCATATTAATATTCCTTTTGCTGAGGCTTTAGCAAACATGCCTAACTATGCTAAATTTATGAAAGATTTGTTTTCTATAAAGCATAAGTTGCAGGATTGTGAGACAGTAGCACTTACTGAAGAGTGCAGTACCATTATACAGAAGAAATCTCCACCAAAGCTTTGAGATCCTGGGAGTTTCAACATCCCAATTGCGATAGGCAACACTAATGTTGGCCGGGGACTCTGAGATCTTGGAGCAAGCATTAATCTGATGTCGTTATCAGTGTGTAAGTTATTGGGAATTTCTGAATTGAAGCCAACTATGGTCTCTCTACAACTTGGTCACCGTTCATTGAGGAGGCCTAATAGAGTCATAGAGGATGTCCTTGTTAAAGTTGACAAGTTCATCTTTGCTGCCGATTTCATAGTGTTGGACATGGCGGAAGAGAGTGAAATACCCTTTCTGTTGGGTAGACCATTCTTGGCTACAGCTCGAGCTATGATTGATGTATAACAAGAAAAGTCCGAAAGTGTGAACAAGATTATAAAAAGAAGGAAAAACAGAAGAGAAATCAGATTTTTTATGCAAAAAATAAGTCCATGTGAATCTAGTAGCATCATCTACAATAGTGAGAAAATATCGAGAGCCCTCGACATAAATGGTATGAAATGGGCCCCAGATATCACAATGCACAAGATCGAAAAGGGATGCAGATATTTTTGGATTTAAAATAAAATGAGACATTTTTGTTTGGCAAGAGACACACAGAACAATGATGTTCCATATTCAAATTATCAGAATAACCCAACAAATATTTCATTGAATATAAAATGAAGATAGAAAGATGCCCTAATCTGGAATGACTGAGAGAATGGTCTTTTACAGTTAACGAATAGGGGATGGGGAACATTATATGCAGGAAAGAGGTTTGTGGTGTCAAGTATGTAAAGGTCTCTGTGTCTTCTAGCAACCCCAACCGTCCTTGCTGAAGCACGGTCCTTAAAAAAACAATGAGAGTCAGAAAAATGGGCAAAGATAGGGGAATCATGCTTTAAGGCGCTGATTGAGAGAAGATTGAAGAGAAAAGATGGAACAAGAGGACAATTGTAGGGTGAAAAGATCATAAACGGAAACCAAACCAACAACGGTAACCACTGCAAAAAGAAACCAAAGATTTAGAAGAAGACGACAAAAGAAGATTGATCGAAAGGCAAACATGGTGCGTGGTACCTGTGTCTAAAACCCAACAAGAAGGAGGAAGAACAAGAGGTGACTTACCACTGAAACTTGCAACCGAAGGAGAGGACTCGATTAAGGAAGAAGTGAAGATTGAATGGGATGATGCAGAACTCAACTATATCAGTGCAAGCAACTGATTGCACTGGGTTGGGGTAAAAGCAAGAGGAACTTCAGAGGATTGGGGATTAAGGTTCAATTTGTATAAGGGAGTGGAAAATTTTGGATTAGGGTTGGGAGGCATAGATTGGACGAAGTAAGCTTGGGTTGGGTTGGCAGTAAAATTGGGCTTAGGGACTCGAGGCTTGTACCCAGGGGATACGCATGTGGTTTAAAGCATTTGTCTTGTGTGTGACCAGAGAGGTTGCAAAAGGTGCAAATAGATTTTGGACGGCGTAGAACAGCGGCCGCTATAGGTATAATAGGTGGAGAGGAAGCAACAAAATTAAGAAGTGGAGTATTTGGAACAAATGTGTTAGTATATGGGTGTCCTAGAGACAATCCTTTGATTAAATAAAGGATACTAGATGTAGAACTTTGTTTGCCGCAAATAAATGAAAGCACTATTTATTCAGTTTCATATTGTGTCTCGATATTATTGTTAATATTATATGAACGAACTGGATAAACCCCTTGGAATAGAACAGGTATCTCTTGAGTATCTGTGATGAGATCACGATCATGAGGATTCAAGGATATTGCATGTCTATTCCTAATTATATGTTCCTAGTCTTGAGACACTGAGTTTGGGGATCAGTGATCTCGGGTAAGACTAGTACGACTTATCTACTTGTATATGGATACAAGGTAAAGACCTCATGAGCTGCAGATATGGAGATATCTTAGCTAAAGTCGTGGGTGGACCTATAAGAGTATAGCTCGCACTGAACAGACCCAAAAAGAGACTCTATGAGGAAATCTCACATATAGTGTCATTAGAGTAATCTCTTTATGTTTGGGTATGTCTTTCCTTAGACCAGAAGTTATTACCTAGACTGTGTTCTTGAAGGCATGTTTTGATTGTATGCCTCGTCTGCCTGAAACATGGAGACTCATAGGTATACTGTTGGGCGTGTCCTTAAAGGGCACAGGGCTAGGGTAATAAGCTGAATGAATTCGTCAAATCTCTGTGAGAGATTAGGTTATCTGTAAACCGGAGAAATCGGGATGAAATTTACAGGGACTCAGAAATCTATGCATAGTAAAAGAGATCATGAGATGATCTGCCTTTAGAGTCAGTAAATTGAAGATTCCCTATTTCGAATAAAGCTTATCCAAAACCGCAGGGGTTGATACATTTCCTTACCCTAGGTTAATGGGAAGATAACCGAGACGAAGGGAAATACATACGGTAACCAAATATATGCAATAGGATGATCAAGTCATTAATCTGACTAGTTTTGGGGCAACAAAGCATTGCTAGTGCTCTGTGTTGTCATTAATTGGGTTGTGGGCTTGTTGGGCCCAAGCCCAGTTATATCAGAAGCTAAGTTGGACCTAATGGGTCACACACTAACACATTGTAATCATGATGAACTAGCTTTAAAGGTATTGGGCCTAATAATGGTTGTTAGCCCAAGAAGCTGTTTGGAAGCCCACCTAAATGGGTGGGTGGTGCATGGAGCTTAGTAATGGGTTTGGATAGTCCAAGCCATTACTAATTAATTTAATTAGTTAAATTAATAATAAAACTTTTGAATTTCGAATTTTGAATTTGAAATTTGAATTTTAAAATTTGAATTTTGAAATTCGAATTTTGAATTTGAAATTTGAAATTTGAATTTGGAATTTGGATTTGAAATTTGAAAATTTGAATTTTGAATTTGAATGTTTGAACATTTGAATTCAAGTGTTTGAATTTGAATTTGAATTGTGTTTGAAAAGTTGTTTCATAACAAAAGGATAAGATAAGATCTTATTGGAACAAATTCCTTGGATCAAGAAGAATCTTTGGAGCATATTTTGGGGCTGTTTGGGGCGCACACTTAGGTGATAAGAATGTCATCTTGTCACTTAAAACAAAGCTCCAATCAGATTTGGTAGTTGAGAGAATCAGTGGGTGAGTTGGTTCAGATTTTGAATGCAACTACTCAACATACTTGGACCCCTTTTAGAGCTGAATTATGCGTATGAAATTCATACTATATGATAGTTTATGAATCTAATTTTGAATTGTTTTGAACTTAGTTTCATGAGGATAAGATTGGAGGTTGTTGGCAAGATTTGTTTTGCAACAACTCCACCTTATCCTCCCCTTATTCATGCGCCACTTTCAAAAGGTTTTGAAAGGGATAATTTCATTTTAATTACTCATTCCCTCTTCTATCAAGGTGTGCGCATAATATGACTAGTTCCTCTCCTTAGGGTCTTGAAAAAACCTAGCCTACACTCCTTCATCTCATGCACCATTCTGTGGGGTAGTTCACTACATCTTTCCAAACAAAATACCAAGCCTCCACCTTCACCACTTGTGCGCATAGCAAGCCTCATTGTGGTGATCATCTGGTGGCTTTCAAGAAGACGTTCTTGCATCATTGACGAACGGTGGTGTGAATCACCATTAGAGGGTTTGAACCCTTCAGACATGACAACTGATCTCCCTGACTGATCAGGCCAAAAATAAGGTAACATCATTTTGTCCTAAAGCATGAATCCATGTGTGCATGTATGTTTCCGCAGTAAAATTTTTGTTTTTACACCTTACATGTATCGGCCATCAAAGGCCAGTTTGCTTTCAAACTGGAGCAGGCAAAGCCACTGAAAGTTGACATTGGCACTCTTCTTGTAGAGCTATGGAGAAAACCTTCGCAAGTGACAGCAATGGATCGAACAAAAGGATCTGTGCATGGGCAGACGAAAAATACTCATCGAGTACAATAAGAAACTGTAAAACATGATCTTGTTCCCTATCGATCCCAATCTTCCGGAGAACATCACAAGTGCAAGATGGAAGGGGTAGGTAGTCTTGTAATCATCCTAGAGAGACTTCAACTTTGTATAGTAGGCACTGACATCAAAAGAGCCTTAATATAGAGAAGAAATGCGTTGTTTGAGCTGGAAAATGCGAGGGCCATTGGCATGAGATTACCGCGTCTTCAAATCAGACCAAACCTCATATCTAGTAGAAAAATAAAGAAGACTGATGGCAATATCTTTAGTAACAGAGTTTAATATCCAGGATATAACCATGGAATTGCACCGGTTCCAAGAGGAAAACAAAAAACTTTTTTGTATAGTACACAATAAACTTGTAAATGAGAAAGGGAAAAGACAATACTCAAATGGCCATAATTCAACCTACCATTCTCGAACAAGTATTCTAATTTTACTTTTTTTATTCCTTTAATGTTTGTACACTAAAGTGAATATAAGTAAGTTATCTACATTGATTCAACAAAGTGTTTGTATTGTCTTTTCCCTTTCTCATTTACAAGTTTATTGTGTAGATACCATTTAAATATCTTATTTTAATGATGAACTTGTCTCCATTTTTAATCGTAAATATTGATTATTGATTGTACGATGCTCGTGAATTTTGGGCTATATTTCATATATTATAAATTGTTTATAATCTTTTTTTTTATTAAAAAAAATAAAAATAATTGTTTATAAAAAATTGGTTTATATATACACGCTTACTCATTTCATCAAGAAAATAATAACATGATGATATATATGATGATTTTAAGTGAAATTACTTATTTCGATAATTTTTTATCCTCTTTCCCTAATACTTTCACTTTTATCTCTTTCCCTAATACTTTCACTTTTTCTTTTCTTATGATTTTGTAGAGGTATGCGAATATAAAAAATCATTAAACATACACAAAATATAGTAAAATAAAATGTTAAATATTTGTTCTTATATATATATATATATATATATATATATATATATATATATTTATGATAAAAATTATTAAATACAAGCTTAAATTTTTTTAATCTTTAGATTACAATCGCTTACGGTGTAGTTACATCGTATTTGTTTTTCTCTTCTTATATTTATACATTTTCTATTTATCTTCTTTTATCAACAAGAAATAAAAATTAAAGAGAGATTACATATTTTATTTATTGAAATATTATCAATAAATCTTTATTAATTACAAAACTGTCACCAAAAAATAATAAAACCAAAAAAGAAGAATTTATGTTAGTTCTCGAATTTTAATTTTAAAAATTAAAAAATTATTTTTATTTTAAAAGTCATTTTTACAAAAAAAGAAAAAAAAAAACATTTTGAAAAAAGAGTTTTTTTTTTTTAATTCTTTTGTTCTAAAAATAAAAAACATGCCCTTTGATTGGGGATTAGATGGTTTGAAAGTCAAGCTTAGAGGACTTGTTCCGACGAGGGGACGACTCTCTCTCTCCCACATTCTCTCTCTTAGTCTTGTTTGGTCCTTTCTTTATTTTTCTAATTTTCTTTATACACTGAATCTCATTTCAATTTCCATTCAGATTTACTCAATTTCGTTTGTAAAGTGTCGGATGGGAACTCCCGAATTCCCAGATCTAGGAAAGCACTGTGCTGTCTCCGATTGCAAGCTTATTGATTTCTTGCCCTTCACCTGCGATCGCTGCAATCAGGTTTTTTCCATTTCTCCATTTTTTTTTTGAATGAATATGATTTTTTTTTTCCGTGAACATTGTACGTCCATTGCTCTTGGTTGAAGTGAATTGAAGCTTGTTATTATAGAAGGAGAAACCGTATTAAGGTTTATATTAACTTGAGCACTTACCGCAAAGCCCTGTTATTTTGTTTGCATAGGTGATGATAGAGATATAGCTGCCGCTGCTCCCCTAATTATTTCATTTTTTTTTTTAATTTTCTATTAGCATTATGCTCTCATGACATAAAGAAAGGAATAGATTGACCCAAACTTATTTTGGAAAAGTAGTAAAACAAGATTTAATAGTGAAAAATAGATTGAATACCCAAGAGTTGTTGGTCTAGTAGCGACTCATTTAGACTTCAGGATTGACTTGCCCAAAGGGTAGTTGGTTCAATTCTTGAGAGTTGCAATTCCTGGGGAGGGTGGAGAGACTCAAACTAGAAACCGGATTAGTCGAGTCCATTAGGACTTCAGACACTAGTTGGTATCTACCAAAAGAAAGAAAGAAGAAAATAGATTGACTTGCTGTTTTTGTTAGGATTATCTTACACCTGTGGAGAAAAGATATTAATTTTGTGGAGGGATAGAATTATTCACTGTTTCTATTTATTTGTTATATATATATATATGTTTATGTATTATATTATATTTTTTATTTATTATGGGTTCAACTATTGCCAATCCCAACTTGTTTGAGATAAAGGTGATTTTGATGTTGATAGTTGAAAATTATGCTCTTAGCTCCCTTTTGCACTTGATCTGCTCCATCATATCATCTAGTTTTACAAGTTGATGACTTTCGATTGCAATGCCCTCACCAGTAGCTATTTGTTTGCCGTGGTATGCTTAGGCCAAAACCCATTTCTCCTAAGCTTATCCATTTCATACTTGCTAGACAAGTTATTGCTCTAGATAAGAATTTCTAGGAACTGGGATAACGAAAATGAGTTGATTTTGAGATGATAAGCTATGGAAGAATGGAAAGTTGGTTAGTTATACTAGTGTGCTGCATAAAGGTATTCAAGAAAGAACAGAGGAGATGCTGATTATTCTGGCTTCCTTAATTAGGAAAGGCAGTAAAAACACGCTGGTTGAGAGCATGGTTATAAGCTAGGAGAGTTATGGTTAAGAGGGGGAGAACAAAACTCTGGGAATGATTGACTCCTAATAATTGAAGTTCTGGTTAATTTTATTTCGATGAGCTTCAAAGTTCAAAGTCCCCAAAATATAAATGTCATCAAATTATATATACAAATGTGAAGGGATGTTGTGATGTTTCATGTTTTTAAATTCTAAATTTTGGAACTTGACCTAAAAAACTTGCCCCTTCAAAATTAGAGATTAAGGTCCTCAACTGTTTATGATTTTCATGTTTGGTTACATATTAGTCATTATTTTTCTTTAGTTCTGAGCAGCGCTTCAACTTCTCTAGTTCATGCAAGTAACTATATTTTGAGTAGTAATTTTGCATGATGACATTCTGGGGATTTGTCAGTATGGAATTATGAATCAGTATTCTCCTTGTGTTCAATTTTAAGACACTCTTTGTTTGACATAACCATATCAGCCAAATTTGTTGCAGGTGTATTGTTTGGAGCACCGAAGTTATATTAAACATCAGTGTACAAAAGCTGACAAGCTAGATGTCACTGTAGTTGTATGTCCACTTTGTGCGAAAGGGGTTCGTCTAGTTCCTGACCAAGATCCGAATATAACTTGGGAGAATCATGTTAACACTGAGTGCGACCCGTCAAATTATGAGAAAGCCACGAAGAAGAAAAAATGCCCTGCCTCCGGATGCAAAGAAATCTTGGTATTCTCAAACACAATTAAGTGCAGGGACTGCTTGGTAGACCATTGTTTGAAGCATCGGTTTGGACCTGATCATAAATGTCCCGGACCCAAAAAGTTGGAAACAAGTTTTTCATTTATGAGTCTTTTGAATAGGAGTAGAAAAGAAGAGACAAACACCAAGTCAAGTTCGACCTCATCATCTAAATGGACTTCAAGCTTTCTTAATGCGGCTTCTAACATTAGAGCTTCAGCCGAGGCAGGCATGTCAAAGTTGAGTGGCGACATTAACCAAGCCTGGCAGACAGCTAGGGATGGGGTGGGACAGAGCAGTAGCAGTGATCATAGGAATGGTCAATTGGAGCAATGCCCTCAGTGTGGTGCAAAGTTTTCCTCGGTCACTACTTTGGTGGACCATGTGCAAAAGGTTCACGAAAGGAGTGGCAACCGATCTGGGGTGAATGTTACAATTGATGTTTGTCCTAAGTGTAGCAGGGGATTTCGAGACCCTGTGTCCCTTGTGGAGCATGTTGAAAAGGATCATGGTGGTAGTTCAAGAGCGTAGGTGTGGACTAGGGTTGATATTGAATGAATTTTAACTTGAAAAAATTGCACTTTTCTTGTGCCTGATTTTATAGTAACAAAGATGTGAACATGAATTTGAAGATGTTTATATTTCTATATCACAGTTAGAATCGTATCATTATTTGATAGCTGAATTACTTTACCTATATTTCTTTAAAAGATTCTTCTTTCATGCATTGAATCAAACTTATTGGCTGAAACCATCAGCTTTGGGAAGGTCGATTCTTTAATGTTTTAATGATATCAACGGCAAGTGTTGGGAGCTCAGTACCGGTAGTACAATGTGTGAGTGAATGAAAACAAAACAAAATAAGAAAGCAATGATTGACAATCAAGAAATGCATTTAGAGTTTCGATTTCCCATAATCTTCCCTTTATTTTATGAATTAAAACTCTTAATTAAACGTCTTTTTATATATCGTCAATCGATTCCCAAATCCATTGATATTGTAATTCTTTACTCTCTTTGAAGAATTCTAGTTCCTCGGTTGTTCTTAAAGAAAATAAGCATTAAATTCAAGAATGACAAAAATTGCATTATTCTTATGTCTATCCTTAATGTCATTAGAATTAATGATGAATTTATCAGGTCATTAGAATTCATTTACCAACATCTCAATTGTAATACACAAATCCTAGATCAATCTACAAGATCAAAACTCATAAAAGGCATGAAGAAAAGATAAATTCATACAATATAAAAAAAAAATTGGACATTAAAGATTATTCATAACATAAAGATTTGATTGAGTTTCATCTAACCCTAACTACAAAGAAACTAGCCTAACATAGTAAAAACAAGAACACAAGAAATCAATAAAGCTTCCCAAAACTCCATTGGTGTGATGACGTGGAGAATCTTCAAGAATTCCAGTGCAATCTTGCCTCTGACTAGTCTCCAGCTCTCAAAGCATGAAGGTTGCGCTTCTACAATATAAACTATGCCTCAAATATAAAAAATTGTCAAGTACCGCCCAAGACTAAGTAATTCCTCTGAAGAATAGCTTAAATAGGTTGAGGAATCATTGTTTAGGTGAAAACCATGTAATGAGCTCTAAATGGGTCATGAATGGGCGTTAAAACGCGCCCTGGTAGAAAAAAATGACCTTTTTTTCGTGTTTAGTGCATTAAAACGTGCTCTTTTTTATAGTAAAAACATAATTTCATATTTTTTGTATAACTTGAGCTATACTTGTCCGATTGATGTGATTTCGGTCTCGTTAGAAATATGAAAGAAAGATCTACAACTTCTATGAAAAACACAAGATCCAAATCCATCATATTTTATATGAAAAGTTGGCTGGAAGATAATTTCAGGGAGATTTTTATTAAATCGTTCCTCCTTATTTATCACTTTAAGTCCTTCTAGCTTAGCCATTGCTCCAATACTTCAATTTAACTTAATTGGCGTACAAAGCAAGCAAAATCATTAACATGAGTCAGTAATTCAAAGTTAATACTTTTTAGCCAAATAACTCTAAATTTTCATGCTTTTCATTATATATAAAGGTAATTTTAGTTCTTTGAAACATGATAAACTTTGATTTTATCAGCAAGTATGTGTGATGAACCCCTTATTTAAGTCTGTAAACCAGATTGGTAAGAGCAATGTAAAATTCACGAACAAAAGGTTCAAATAGTTTTTGAAGGGTTAGCAGCAAACAACAATTTACTTTGACTATACCAATGGCCCGAACGCAACAAATTTGCGATGGTATAAGGTAGCGGGTTTGGATAGCTGGAAAGAAAGACGTGATGTTATTCAAAAGTAATCGCGTCTATTTATGCTTTTGATCATTTTTATAAAATTAATTGAGAGAATGGTATTTTTCGTTATTACAACTGGAAATGATTATAGTGAGAAAACTTCAATATTACTTAGAATTTTCTCACGTTTTAATTGTTTTGCTAACTTTTCTGGATGCCTTATAGCTTGTCTTTTTACGGAGAAAGATGAAATATTATTGTAAGTTTTTATGATGAACATTGGGAATATTACATTGTGGTGGGATATCAGGGAGCTATATCTGTATTTTATGCATACAGGGTGGAGACTTATGTATATACTTTAGACTAAATAAGAATCATGTATTAGCATGTGACTTTAGAACGTAAAATATATAATGAAGTGGTGTAATCTAACGTAGGATGTAGGATTGATGTAAAATAGTGAAGTAGGTTAGAAAGTAGACTTCCGTTGTTAAATATGTAGCATGTATAAGGTTTTGTGCGAATCTACAACCATGTTTATATAAATGAATGATGTTAGTTTTAATTAATTATTTCTCCTAAATTTAATTCCTTATATTCTCCTTCAATATTACTATTATTATTAGTATTATTATTATTACTATTATTAGAAATACCTTTAAGAAATAATGTTATATTCTCTATAATAATAAACTATAGAGGATGTTACACTAGAGATAAAGTTGATTTATATGAATTTTGATAGTGTGATTCTGATCTTTAAGAAATAATAGATTAGTTTTATATGAAATTTGTTACATGTAATCCTAGTCCCTAGAAATAGATTAATTATATGAATATTATTGGGAACATTATTGGGTTTAATTTTCAGGTTAATTATATTGTTGGAAATTTTAACCTCCAGAAAATATTAGAATTAATTGTATAAATAGTTATATTTGGGTATTTGATTTGGGAAATTATGATAATTGATTTGGAAATTACACTCTTGAATAATTGATATGGAAATTATGAAAATTCTTTGAGGAAATTTTCCGGTGGTTGATGATAAGATTTAAATTTTCCTGAATTGTTTATGCTTGTGATAAGATAATAATGGGAAGATAACTTTTGATATGGTTTCTCTTGAAAGTGATGAACACAACTTTTGGGCTTCATGCTTTAGATATTATATGATGTGAAAATGATGTTATCCGTTCTTTCCAAAGTGGTATATGATAATAGGGTTTCTTGGGATACTAATAGCAACTGTGAAAAGAGGCGTGCACACTAGGAAAAGATGTTTTGAAAATATAATAAATATAATATTAAAAGTACTTTAGCTAATAATTAAAATTGATTTAATGGTAAGTGTTATAAGTTATAATTCACCTGTTGTAAATTTGAATTTCATATTGAGTGAAATAACCGATCCAATACATAAACGAGTCGGACGGGGTCGGTTTGTGTAACACTGCTTCAATCTTTCCATTCATTCTTTCCATTCATTCTTTCCTTTTTTAACATTCTTTTTTTGCTTTTGTTATGGACCCATATAAAGGGCCCATTAAATGATAGGCCCAGCAATGGGCAATCCAAGATCTGAGTGAACATTGACTCAGATAGATAACCATCAAGGATATTTATCCAACAACAAAGTGACAACTTAGCAACTAGGCCATGGCCCCTATTAGAGGAACCAAAAGCCCATCCACGCTACCCACAGGTAACCTCTATAAATGCAAGGTGAACCCTAAAGGTACGGTACTCACTCTCTTACTGTTATGCTGTCACTATGAACACATACACCCCCATTGGCTAACGTCATTATAGTAATTAGTGCGCAGTGATCTGCTTGACTCAAGGGTATCTCCTTCATAGATACCTTGGAGAGGGCACTAGATCCAAGATAAATATACCAGCCTATTGGGCTGGACATCTCTGTCCCAAGGACAGAACATTGGTGCCGTCTGTGCAAAATTCTTCTTTGAATTTGAAGTTCCCACCAACCTGACAAGGAATGGCAATCCAGACAAGGAACAGTAGCCAGCAATTACCCCAGAATCAGAACCAATCGCTAGATCCAGTTCTGGAAGAGGTAGATCAGCTTCAGAACCGGTTAGGAGATGATGTGGACCACGACCATTTCCAAGTTGAAGATGACATCTCGGACACTGCGTCCACTCCGGCGCGACGAGATAGGGGCCCTGACACAATTATAGCTCCTATAAGGAACAACCCTCCCCAGCATCCTGGGGATCTTGCTGAACGCATCGCCCAATCAGCCGATCCAAATACTCGATTGACTCAGAATGCATTTGCGGTGATCATGGAGCGAATTGTAGAGCTGGAAACTCGTAATAACCTGCAACAACAGCAAGATTTCCGGACAATACGAGAGGAAATTAATAGGGGAATGCGAGACCTGGAACAACGCTTAACGCAGTTGACTGGACCAGGGGTAACAGAAACTGAAGGCCAGCCTGCCAATGGCCGGGAAGGAACTCGCAACCTGATTCAGCAGAACTGGATTCCTGAGGTTGAAAATCGTGAAAGGCCCGACCCGGCAAATGCAACAAACCCAAACCAGGGAAACCGGGCGACTGATGGTCAAAATACTGAAAACCATGTGGCACAAGCTAATGGCTAGGGGGACCAGGATGAGACCCATCCCAACCGGGCGGCAGATGATCCGAGGACGCATGGAATCCAGCGGGTATAGAAGGAAATACAATCGGGGACAGTATAACAACAGCCTTTTTACTAGTGAAATATTGAACGCTCCTTTTCCGGAGGATTTTGACTCGGTACGCTTGCCAAAGTACGATGGAAGCCAAGATCCACAAGTTCACATAGATGCTTTCGACCGGACATGTATGTCCGAGGAATTGATGAACCCCTCATATCCCGGATATTTGCCATAACACTAACTGGGGTAGCGCAGGCATGGTTTTCAACTCTGCCTGCTAATTCCATCGGATCATTTGAGGAATTCGGACAGAAGTTCCTCTTAAACTTTGCGACCAGCAAAAAGCATCAGAAATCCGAGTTTGCACTTGGAAATATACGACAGCAACCCGGAGAAACCCTCCAGAAGTACCTTAACCGATTCAAGGATGCTGCATTGCAGGTCCTCGGGTTACCAGAAAATGTCCACGTACACCTCATTGTGGCAGGTTTGGATGGTGCATCCAGGCTGGCCAAATGGTCTATAAGGACCCAATGAGGACGTTGGAGGAATTCAGAACTCGTTCGAAGAAATACCTCGAATTGGAGCAAATGGAGATTGCAAATGCTCAATCTGAAGAGGGCAAAAGAGTTAGCCCGCTTTGAAAGGAAAAGAGCAAATTGACAATAAGAAGAAAGATCCTAGGGCCAGAATCCTGAATGCACGATATCGAGTTGGAAGATATGACAAATATATACCGTTGAATGTGTCGCGCTCTCAAATCTGGAGAGAAGTGGCAATGACGGAGATGAAGAAGGTAGACAGACGCCAGCCCATATTTGACATAGGAGGTTGATATGCCTTCATCATATAGATATTTCAGAGTAAAAAGAATAAGGATTTGACAGTAATTCAGTAATAAAGGTTATTATTTTTAATGAATTATTAACAATTCATGTTCAGACACACTTTCACTGATTTTTCTATATTTTTATAGGTTAAGAGGTGAAGAAATTCAAAATTTGAAAAACAAAGAAGGGAAGACCGCGCGAGAGATCGAACAAGGCGCCAGAGGATCGCACCACTATTGAATTCAGAATTTGAATTCAAAATCTGAATTCAAATCTGATTTAATTTAATATTTCCGTTATACGTTTTTGTAATAAAGTGTAATTTAATTCTTCCGTTTCTGTAATAAGTGTAATTTAATTTTAACGTTATGTTTTCATTAGAAGGATATTTTCGTAATTTGTGCGGAAACCCTAATTGGCTGCTATTTAAAGGGGTCCCCTCCACACATTTGGAGAGGCTACACCATTCCACACAATTCAGAAGGAGGTTGACGGCTGCGCTCAGGAGGATTCTTCCACGGATCTTCTTCTTCATCTCCTTCTCTTCTATTTTATGTTTTCATTTGACTATTGGATTCTAGCCATGATAATGGTTGGCTAGAACCTTTTTGCTGTAGTTAGGGTCACGAACCCTTGTGAACCCCTGATACAATGGATTGAGTTTTTATTGATATATTTATCCTTTGAATTTCGTTCTATTCTGATCGTATTGTTATTGTTATTATTAGATCCGATCAATCTAATAAGTAATGATAAATCTGAGGATTAGGGCCAACAAGAGGGATCTGAGGTCTTTAATCCAGAAAGGGGATAGAACGACGGTATGAACATGATCTAGGGATAGACATGATTCATATTGTAGATGTTTTAATTATCGATCTTTATGCTTGATCTCATATAGGGCACCTCAAGGAATTAGGGTTCTATATGAGATTAAAGGGTTAATTCCTCAAGGGATTGAGAATTAACTATTGATACCTTTATCTGATAATTATCTAATTTCACGATTTATATATTAATATTTAACTTAATCCAGAGTAAAAGGTGGGGATCATCGGTGAGTGTTCTCTAACTGCAGCGTTTTTCTCAATTATTTTTTACATCTTTTATAATTCAATCTTTCTTCATCTCTTTCTTCAGAAAACCCTAAAAACACGCAATTTACTTTTTAATTTACTTTTTGTTTTTAAACCAACAACAATTGCTACCTCTTTTGATCCGTTCAACTTAAGGGGACTGGTTATTGTAGTACTTGGTCTACAATCCCTGTGGAGACGATACTTACTTATCACTTTTATTACTTGGAACGATCGGTGCACTTGCCGAGATCGCAACAAGTTTTTGGCGCCGTTGCCGGGGATTGTAAATTCCAATATTATAAATAACCATTGATCTTTGAGCTTGGATATTTAATTTTTTATTTTTTATTTTTTATTTTTTATTTTCGTTCTCTATGATGTTCTATTAACATCATGGTTGAACAACTTGAAATTCCATTAGAATTGGAGGAAGGGTTGCTCAACATTGAAAGTGCAAAACTTTTTGGGGGTGAATATGCAGAAGATCCTTACGATCTAATAGATAAATATTTGAATTTCTGCAGTAGCGTAAGGTTAGATGGAGCCACTGAAGACTCCATTAAGGTCCATTTGTTTCCCTTCTTTCTAAAAGGTAGAGCTCAGACGTGGTTGAAGACTCAACCTCGACAAAGCATCACCACATGGGAGGACATAGAATTCAAATTTCTAAGCAAATATTTTCCACCATCCAAAGCCAAAAAGATTAAAAAAGAGATAGCCTCCTTCGCACAAAAGGAAGGAGAACATTTGTGTCATGCTTGGTGTAGACTTCATGAATTATGCAGAAGATGTCCAGTTGAAGATTGCGAATTTGTTCGCATTTTATACAATGGTATATGCCCACTCTCGAGAATAACATTAGATCTAGCAGCTGGAATACCACTTCACACTATGGAACCTGAAGAAGCTCTTGATCTGATTGAGATAGTGGTTTACGAAGAATACCAAGCACTCCAGGATCAGCCAATAGTTGAGCAAGAAGCTGAGGAGAAGTCATCCATTCTAGCTCAAGAGAATTATATAGAAAATGTCGCACCTCTTTTCAAGCAAGTCACTGAAGACGTAGAGGGAAATTCATACTTGAAAGATCAGGATGTGGCAATAGCTACTCAAGAATTCGAAACCGAGGAGGAATCTACTACGGTAGAAGAATCCAAAGTGGAAGAATATTTTGAAGTAAGAGAAGAGCAAAAAGATGGAACATATAAGGAAGAGACCCTCTCTCCAATGGAGATTACCCTCCCAAATTCTCATGATGAAACACTTGAATTGGAGGAGTATAAAAATGAAGAAGATGCCGACTATGAGGAGCTAGAGATGAGATCTTCCAATAAGGAAGAACGCGAGGAAGCTAATCTTGTGAATTCAATTGAGGCATGCAGTGAAAGAAGCACTAACACCTCTAGCCCCATGGTAGACATACATGTTGAGCAAGCCTTATGTGATGATGAGATGAATGCGAATCAAGTGCCAATGAACTTATTAGAGAAAATGAGAATAAGGCATATAAGGTCCGCAAAGATGACTATACAATTGCCCGACCGATTTGTTCAAATGTGGGTTAATATTGCTGAAAATGTACCGGTGAATGTGAGCAAATTTGGGTACAAAGAAAGTTTTGCAATCATTGATATGGATGTGGACCCTGCCTTTGCTCACCTTCTCGAAGAACCATTTTTGATCACCACAGATTCAGTGGTATATAAGCTAAAAGATGAGGCAACTCACAATGTGGATGAAGAACAGGTAAGTATTCTTGATTTTAAATTTAATTCTTCATCACTTATAATTTTTCCCTCGGATGTACAAGCACAATTTGTTGAAAACAAGGGAGATGAAAGAACAAAGCTCAAGAATCCTCATCTATTAAGAACTAAAGGAAAACCCAAGGTTAAGATAAAGAAATCAAAAAAGGTGACTATGACTAAGGGGAAAAAGCCAGCTTTGGTTCTTTGCTACAAGCCACCTTGATCAT